>JAODVM010067660.1:0-17462 GCA_025400095.1 Phenganax marumi | reverse complement strand
TCACTTCTGTCGTCAGCGTGACATGCACTCTTGAAGCGTCACATTATGCCATCTGCCTGAAGCATCAAGGCATTGGATGAATGTCAATGGAACTGGTCAAGGACTAAATGAAACAAAGCGACGAAAGAAGAAACACTATAGAGTTTCCAGGAACAAAGGAATACCAAACTTGAGTAAAAATGCACCCCACCCTAATCCGCCGACCCCTGCCTAGCTGACGCCTAGGCGGGGCGGCGCCTGGGACACCGCAGGGTGGAACGGTGGCTCAACTTGCTTTCAGCCAGCGGCTGCATGCTGCCTACACGCAGCCTTGGGACGGAGCCGCAGGCATACAGATTGCCGGAGCCTTGGGAGGGAGCCTCTGGCAATGCCAGGCAACTGTTTTATGGGATCCCGAAGGCGACGTGCCAGGTGACGTCAGGTGTGACGTCAGGCATTGTCTTGCTGATGTTTAGTGGTTGCTCTGGTTGCTCTTGACAGATTGCCAACTTTGACAGATGTCCTTGGAAACATGAAAGCATGTTTCAGGTGATGATGCTTTCCTGTTCACATTCGATATTATAAAAATCAACACGCACTTGGTCAATGACATTTTTGGAACCCAAACTGGAGTTCAATGTTTTAATTGATTTTGCCATTGATCCTCAATTCACCATTTTTTGGCTTCTGACCAGCTTTTGAACCATTGATTTGACAGTCCGCTTTTCAAAACTTAAAAAAAACAAGTTGATAAATAAGAACTAATAGAAAAATAAAACCTTTTTAGCGACCATTTGGAAGAATTGTGTTGCGATTTGTTCTTTTGGTGCCACCGATCGTCGAGTTCAGTTGTTTAAAGTGTAGGCTGCAAAGATGCAAACGCGGGTAAGAATCATTTCAAGGAGCAGGCTCAGATGTTGCAGACATGTGCATCTACCGCTGCCTCTTTTAACTTGTTGGTTTTCCAAGCATATTACTTAAAAACACACAATTGGATTATATTCTAGTTGTTGCCTTAAAGATCCTTGGCATTAACTAGTTTTTATGCAGCATCCGGATTGAATTGTATTGCCATGAGCCATGGCTTGGCTGGATCGCTGCTGATCATGCTGTGATTCATCGCTGCCGTCTTCGCATGATCATGATCGTCGTGATTTTTGGACTCTGGCCGTGGCTTGCCCAGATTAGCTTCAGGTGATTCTGTGGTCTCAGGCCCTGGCTTGCCCAAATTGGTCCGGGTGATTCTGTGGTTACTGGCCCGGGCTTGCCCGACTCAGCATCGGGTGATTCAGGGGCCCTGACTGCCCGGATCGATATGGGTGATTCAGAGGCCTTTGGCCCAGATTTGCCTGAATCTTTTAGGGTGATTCAGTGGCTAAGTTTGCCGTTGCAATTCTAAATGTTTTGAGTCTGAGTCATTTTTGTGAGCAGCTAGCATTTAACAGGAAATCAGTGATCTTGAATTGCATCTTATTTAGGCCCAATCTTCTCATTATACTGGGCTTCGCTCACAAGCTAGTGTGTATGTGCGTTCAGAAATAGTGGCATTGGCACGCGCTGTATCCTGGTTTGAAAAGTTGTGCGTTTGCGGTGTGCTTCCAAAAGCTTTTATCAATTGATGCCGCCGCAGCAATTTCCCTGCATCACCGAAGCCTATTGAGGCCCAAATTTGCCAACGTGAGTATACGAAAAGATTCGTATTTGAGAACTTACATCGACGATGATTCTTGTTGGAAATTACAGTCATACACTCTGCTAATTATTGACAAGTTGCATTTAAGGATTGAAAGCTTTCAGTGAATTTTGGGAGGGGTTTAGGAACAAACAGTTATAATGCGCCTAGCTTTTTCGGTACAACCTAGGCACATGTGCCTAACAATGGGGCTATAAGTGCCTATAGTTTTTGGGAAGGCCTTAGGAACAAGGAGTTATATGTGCCTAGCTTTTTAGGCGCAACCTAGGCACATGTGCCGAACAATGAGATTATGTGCCTAGCTTGTGCCTAACAGGGAGGGATCATCAAGGGTTTCTTGCAGGATAAGAGTTCAAAGTTGGCAAACTACCATCATTTTTGTCCTCCTCGTCGCGATGGACCTTGATTCCCTCGACTTCGACAAGGTCGCTGACGAAAGGGTGGCCGGATCTGACGCTGATGATGTCTATGACGAGGAGGAAACGGCAAAGAGTAAGAAACAGAAGTCCAAGCTCAAGCCCATCAAGACGATGGGTGTCACGAACGAGACGGCTGAGCTCCGGAAGAAGTTCAAAGAACTTTGGATCCGGAGGCGCAAAGCTTGGGAAAGCAAGTTTTTGGTTGGCAGTTGCTTGCCCAAAGACTTTGTGTACCCTACTGCTGCCTCCGAGAAGATGGCCAAGCAGTCATGGGTACTGGGGACAAAGAAGGGGTGCGGATGCTTACCATGCAATAAGGCAAATACTATGAGCGAATGGGCATTGGGAACTGCTGGTCTAGTGGACAAGTTTCGCGCGTGGTACTTGACCAAGCACCAAGAATCGCAACAACATGTGGCGGCTTGCAAGAAGTTCCTTGGCATTAGCGAAAGTTATGAATGTGGCCCTTCCCTCTCCGAGTTTGAGGACCTGTTCAAGAAGCTGCAGCAAGGATCGTCGCTACGAGGAGACATGTCACAAAAATTGCTTTTTGATATTTCGATGATTTTGTCCGTTGACAAATTTTGACTTAAATTATAATGGTTCCAATCAGATGCAATGCTTGTCAGCCGAGGTTGTTTGGATGGCCAATGCTCAGACAAAGTCTCTTTGATGGCCTGGTGCCTGAACGAAACCATCATTCAGAAGGATCGGGACTTTCTACGAAAATGCCCCACGATTTCCATAGCCCGCGATGGGAGACGCCAAAGACTCCTGGTGCGCTTCGGAGGTGTTACGGATCCTGGGATTTAAAAGTCATGTTGCTGTTAATTTTAAATTTGCTTTCAGGGAACTCGGCTACTTTCGGGGAACTCGGCTACTCAGGACTCATTTCAGATCGGCTATGGCATCATCGGCATGATCAGAGGCTATGGTGAAAGCACAGGAGACATCGTTATTTGGTTGCGCAATGGTTGAGCTCTGTTTCTGTAATTATTTGATTTGTTGTGTGTGTTTCTTTGTCTTGTTGTTTCCTTTGCACTGTTCCTTCTCATTATTACTCAAGTGCCTTTGCGTTTATATACTTATTGTTGTTCGTCGTCATTGTATCTTTCAAAGTAAACAGTTGAGGCCAGGGGGACACGCGCGGTGCTGCAGAACTTTTGCACCAAGTTCCAGAACCCACCCAGGCGGTATGAGGGACCGACTCCTGAGCTGGATACAGACCTTTATCAACACATCAGAGAGTCTATTGAAGTGGTTCTCTCTGATTCCACGGCAAATGAGATTGCGGCTAGCAATGTGAACCGCGGGCGTCGCGCCCTTCAGATTGAAAGTGATACTGCAGATACACTCTTGCCCAATCTGAAGTTAGTAGCTCGTGATCACGCTCATTCCTTCAGGCATGTTCTGCAAAGACCTTTCAAATCATCGGATTACTTATGCCAGTTGATGGATAACAACGTGCTCCATGGCAACTCGATTGTGAGGGTGATCGATGGAAGCTTCGTCTTTCGGCAGTGGTTTGAAATTGAAGTGGGGAAGATGGGTGGCACAGCTCACAACCTGAAATCAGACTCTTGCCATGGAAACAAGTAATCCTGTTTGTGTTGAGTGGCTGGTTTGATCCAATCTTCAAGTATTAGTGTCCCAAGTTTTTCAGTTTGGTTTCAAACAAGGCGAAACACCGTTTTGAATCCCACACTACTCCATTGTGCCGGCTTCTGAGCAACCTGCCTGCTGTGATTGCCGTGGCACAGCGAATAATCCAGCAGCGGCATGATGCCACAGGTGCCTCCATCAGAAATTGGTTGAACTCACTGACTTCTGAGCATGTGCTGCAGCTCAGCATGTTGGCAGACTGCACTGACGAGGCTCTGGTCCTCCTCAGGCTTGTCGATGACGAGCAATGCGACAGTGCTGAATTGGGAAATTATGTCCAAGGCTTTGCAGACCGGATCCAAGCTTTGATCCTCAACAAGCTGATTCTGGACACCGGCTACACCAAATTTACCTTAGACATGCTATCGGAAGGCAAGGTTGCTTTCTTCGCTTCCGGTGATGCTCGACGGCTCAGACCTTGTGATCAAGAGATGACGGACCGATGCTTGGACCACATGAAGGTTTGGGTTCGATTGGCCCTGGAAGTCTTGCGGACGGAGTTCCCTCATTATGGACTATTTAGCTCATTTGGGGTGACCAGCCTGAAAATTTACATAGTTTTGAGGTTTCAAGTCTGAGGCCTTAGGCCGTTTTGGGATTCAACTTTTGAGTTTGGGTTTCAAGTTTTGGAACGTGCTGTGTGGCCAGGTCTTCTCGCTGACGAGCTCTTTGGCCAAGACAAGAACATTCTTCCAGAGTGCTGAGAATGAGAGCATTGACAGATTGGCCAGCTTCTTCAATGTGAGCTCCGGTGGACTGAAGGATCAACTGGATCGGCTCCGACCTTTAGCCCAGAAGCATTGCAAAGAAAGCCATTCCAGCGCGAAAGATGCTTGGGTAGCCACCATGTTGGCTACTCAAAACAGGGGATCAATGAAGGACAGCAGCAAGGTCAAACTATGTCTTTGTTTTAAAAATGTTGCGTTGACTAGATTGATTGGATCGAATTGTTTTAATTGATGTTGAAATGCACTTTATCAATTAACCATCTATGAGCGTGCCTTTCTTTTTTGAAACCGCATCACGTTCACAGGAGTCTTACCCCATCTCAGACCTGGCCCCAGTGATGTACCGATACCTTGCTTGGCAGGCATCCACGAGTGGGGTTGAGCAGAACTTTGCAAAGTCCGAGAGAATGAAGACGTGCGGACAAACACCTGCATCCGCAGAATTTGAAGACCGGGCCTTGCGAATGTTACTTTGCAAAACAAGCCAGGTGGACATGAATGATACAGTGAAGAAGGCTCTGCAGCTGTACAATCGATGCCATGTGGGTGCCTTGAAGTCTTATCATGTTTGTTGTTTCATAGGGCGTGGTTATTCTGGCCACTATTTGTATGTTTCATTCATCTGAGGCACCACCCGCACGCATGTGAAAAAGAGAGTCGACAAGTCAGTGAAGCGCCCTCCTGGACCTGACGAAGATCCCCGCACAGAGGCTGGCTTCAAAAGACTGAGGCACAACCAGGTGAACGACGCTATGCTTGGTTTGGATGATGCCTTGTCGTTGTCCTTTGACTTGGATTTGAACCCAAGTCAAGATAGCCAAGTGGCTGCTCTTTGGGGCGAGGGTCATGAAAAAGAGTTTCAGTTTCAGAAAGGCAAGCAAACCGGGCGGGTCGTTGAGGGCTTCCGTGATGGCCTGCTGGATGAATCACAAATTGATGAAGCTGATCTAGCCCTCGCCTTGGAAAAGGAGAAGAAGCAGGACAAAGAGCTGGTGCGTGGGAATAAGTCGTTCAATGAGATGGCGTCCAAGATGAATGGCCCAATGGATTGGGACATCCTGACTGGCCAAAAGATTTGGGTGGATTCGACCCTGCAGAACGATCCTGAAGTAGAAGTCTCGCTGATGAAACACAACTTATTTGCAGTCACTGAACGCAAAGAAGCAACTCTTTTTGCAGTCCCTGACTGCACCACCTTGTCAGAACGCGTGAAGCTCTTTGCCGCTTTGTTCGGCCTCAGAGTCTTGGATGGCTCACTTTTGCAAGGTAAGCCAGGCTTTCTTGTCAAGTTCAAGGCATCCATCAACACAAGGCAAAGGGTCTTCTTCAGCAGCCAGTTCCATCAAAAACATCCAGACTTTGAGGGCACAGTGATGCGTGCTTTCAATGTTCGAGGCAGCAAGTGGAAGCCGGCAGATAACAGGTCCGATGCCACTATCAAGTTGGTCACCACGACTGAAGCTGCGCGGGCCAAGGTTGTTGGCGGGGATGATGCGGGGCATCATTGCAAGTCCTCTTTCTTGGAAAGTATTTCCAAGATGGACTTCAAGAACTCTGGTTACTACAAGCCGTAAATGCGGCATACAGGGAACACCTCGGTGGGGCCAGGTGAAAATATGATGTATGATTGCGTCATTGAAGTCAAGATGGGTTTGTTTTGTTGTATTCATACATTGTCCTGCCCATTGCATAAGTTCTAATCCATTTGGCCATGGTTGGCTGAATAGCGTTCATAAAGCTTTGTCTTCATTTCTAGAAGAATGGTAAATGAACACCTGCTGCTTTTTCATTCAGAGGCTCAAGAGCTGAACATGTTCATCTCAGACTTAATTCATTTTGATGCCAAGCAATGAACGTGCTTTTCAAGAGCCGCTCGAGCCAGCCAGCCACTGGAGCCAAACCTGGTAAAGATCAAGGTGATGAGTGGCCGGCGGTGATGGGGCGACGATGGCGGTGATGAATGTGGCGGTGATGGGGCGATGATGATGGCGATCATGCATTGAGGGATGGATATCAGCGCATGTTTATTGGGTTCAACCCATGGGCAACCGCCTCATGGATATGCCGTGCGAGCTCAAACAATGCCTATCTTGCGCGCAGCTTGCTTTTTCTGGTATAGAACGTTAAATGACTTCAGAGCCCGACGAGGCCCGGCTGATGCCGGGCTTTATCGGGCTCTGAAGTTACACAAGCTGAGTTTCTGCAAATTCACAATGTCATTTGATGACAAAAGCTGATTCTGCAATTCTGCAAATTGTTTCTGCTCTCAAAAGCCGTTTCTTAGATCAAGCCGATGTCATTTGAAGAAGTCAAGCCAAGTTGAAAAACACAATTCATGGCAGTTCACGGCATACTTCCGTGATACTTACCAAACCGCTTTCATTGAGCTTTGCCGGCATGCCACACGCCGATGTCGAGCCTAATGCGCTTGGCGAAATAGACTTCCTGAGAATCATGCGTTCCTCGAGATTCACGGATGTCAAGAGACTTGGTGAAGGTGGCTTTGGTGTGGTTTACAAGGGTAAACACGCAGACGGGCAACTACGCGTGGTCAAGTTCACCCCCAACGCGCATGAGGAGCTCTTAGAAGAAGGAAAGAAAATGACAAAGCTGAGGCACCCATCATTGATCCAGATGTTCAAGGTGTGGCGAACCTCTGATCCAGACTCAGCGTACGTGGAGATGGAGTTTTGCGGTGGAGGAGATGTTCACAGCCGGATTTATGGAGGGCCGACTCTTGCAGCAGAACTCATCCTGTGGCCTGCCTGCATTTGATAAATTTGTTGTCGGTTTGCATAAATTTTGAACTCCATAGTAAGGACTGACTGCAGTTGATTTTTTGACATGTGTGCATTTTACATGTCGTCATCGTTTGCTCAAATGCAGGAAATGGATCCATCAATGCATGGGAGGCATCCACTTCATGCACAGTCTCTTGTCATTGAAGTTTGCCTGAGGCTCATTTACTAAGAAATTCAAGTTTTTTTCATGATACGATGTCATTATTTAGTCAAAGACCGTTGTTTTCAATCAAGCCAAGGTCACGAAATACTTCACTGTGACATCAAACCAGCTAATATATTTCTGACAAGTGATGACAATGCAAAACTGGGCGACTTTGGACTGGCTGTCAAAGGAAGTCATGCCGTTTGGCTAGAATAAATGGCTGACACGTTTCAATGAAAAAAATTATGCCCTTGAGTCCTTGATTGAGAATTGAGAATTGTGTGGATGTGATTAGTTTTGATTATCAAGCAGTGGTCAATCTTGTGTCGTCACAGGCCCTTCTGCGCGGTACTATGGAATATCTTCCTGCGTCTGCATTGGAAACACAAACAGTGTGGCCATGGGCTGACGTCTATGGACTTGGAGCAGCCTCTCTCTGGGAACTTATTGAAAGAGATCTTCTTTTTCCTGAGACGCCTTTGACCAAGGAAACTCATTGTTTGAATTCAATATATGTCAACTTGAAGTGTTTAAATTGACTCCTTTTGTTCTTATCGTCGCTGGAACTGTGCATGAGCTTAAGCGGCCAGGACAACGCTAGATACCCGTTCCCAGAAATGAGTCCAGCGCGAAGTCCATGGCGGGACTACAATGGCCGCCTTCAACGTGTATTCGATGAGGCCAAGGAAGAGAATTCGTCAGCTTCCTTCGCCGACACGGTGGACTGGTTGGAAGAAATCATGCGGCAGTTACAGTTGCAGACAGACGAGATGCCTACTGGACCAGCAGCTATCGAACAACATGTTCGTAAGGTTAGGAAGCGAGGAGGCAAACCATCAGCCAAAGCATCGAATATGGCCAACCAAGCCAGAAGAGTTCGCCGTGCCTCGGAAGCACTAAGTAAAATATCCATACTATAACCCACTTTGACACAAACAACTATAAGATTTGACTTGGCACAGATTATCATCTATAAAACTGTTGATACATCTTTGAACTACTCAGGAAAAGCTGCCAAGAATAATAAGAAGAAGAATGAGGGCAACGACAATGGCACGGAATCAATGCCTACTTCTTAGAGGACTGAAGTTTGACATTTGATGCATGAAGACATTCGTTGGTATTATGTTAATAACACACATTTCTTAATCTTACCCCAAAACCACAAAAACGCAACTCTTAAACGTCGGCCCCCCAAAACGCAACCGCTAAACGTCGCCCACCCCTCGCCGGACAAACCTGGCTTCTCACGGAAAGTTTGGCTGGCGAGAGCTACCTCCCCCGTTGGGGGGGGAGGCTCGCCAGGCAATTCTAGATTCGCTTGGCGAGAGGGACCCCCCCCGCTACGGATCCGTCACGGGGGGGGTAGCCCTCGCCACACGGGCATCAACGGTGGGGGTGGCCCTCGCCAGGCGAACCCAGCTTTGCCTGGCGAGAGCTACCCCCCAACGGGGGGGTAGCTCTCGCCGCGACTTTTTACCGAGGGCACCATTTTGACAGCTGGCAGGACTGGAGCCTGAACCAATTCATGACTGCTATTTACCCCAGCGACTTGCCAGTCATTCAGACTTTAATTTTTCAAGTTTCAGAGAAGACTGTGGAAGGGATATTGCTGCTCTCAGGTCTCAAAGGCGCTCTGGCTGATGTGATCATTCGCGGAAAAAATATGCAGGACTGATTATGTTCAATAATGAACTTTCAAAGACTTGCAAGAAACAAATCTTGTTGCATCATGATTCTTGGGCGGGTGGATTTCGCAATTTTTAGATCAATCTTTGTCTGCCTTGACCTGCCGCGCCCGCCACATCGTCACAACGTGATGCCGGACCATTGGACTAAGTGGAAATTGAACAAAAAGGAGGAGAAAGAAGTAGAGGAACACGAGAAGACGGTTTACGATGGCAGCATTGCTATGGGGAACACCGTTGAGGATGCCCAGAAAGCTGCGCGCGAGGCCAAACTGGCCAAGACCAAGGCGTGCAGGACAAAACCAAAAAACTGTCATGTGCACAAAAAGACACATTATGTTCATTCAACTCAATTCAAAAGATTTCGACCGACTGTTTTTGGAGTTCTTCACTGACAAGGCCATGAAGGAGCAGAAAATGGCCCGAGCGGCCGCCAAGAAATCTGGAACTGTTACCACTGTTGCCACTACTGCTGGGACCTACATTGACAAGGACAGCCTGCCACCGGAGGCCAACACCAGCTACTACGAGAAGCTTATGGACAGCATGAATGTCATCCTAGCCAACCACAACTTCTGTGACATCCAAACTGCAGAGGCGCTACCCATTGTTGATGGAGCTAAGACTTCAGGGGTGCAGGCTGGGGTTATTTGACAAGTCGTTGATTCAAGCAAAAGAAATGCTGTGATTGATTTACCATGCTTATTTTAATAATGACTCGGCCAGGAACCCTTCAACAGCAAGGCATGCGAGATAGCCTTGCGCAAGGAGGGCACATACCGCTGCGGGATCAACCTTCTTTGGATTGACCCGTTTGCATCTATCACACCTGCAGTCCCCCTAGACCATTCCCGCGTCGTGGAGCTGGGGCAGTTCGCCTATCCTGATGGAAAAACTCCGAGACACCTCCAGGAGAACTTTCATGTAGCCACCGATGCTGCGGATGTGGACCTTTTGGGGAAGCGTGGAAAGTGGCGAGGAATCAGTCCTGAAGAGATGCAGCACAGTCTCATCTTTGCTTTGGCCAAGTGCATTGAGGACAAGGCAGGTGCAAAACGAATCATTCAAGACTGATGTTGATTTCATTTTTGAAACGACAATACAAATTTTAAACTATTAAGGCTTGTGTTCATCTCTTTTCTATGCCTTTCAGGTGGACGATGACTGTCTCCAGGATTGGCGAAAAATCTTTTTGACGGCTCCTTGCGTGATTACCATCGTGGGCAACGACGACCAGATGTTTTGGGAAGCCTTTCGCAAAAGACAGCAAGTCATTGCCTCCTATGACTGTGTCAAGCGGTCAGCTCGACAACTTGCGCATGAGGTCCGTGCTTTCAAGGTGAAGAAGGAGAAGGAAACAGGAGAATCCCTATCCATCAAGGATATCACGGACCTTTTCGGTGAAAAGAAAGACCTGATGGCCAAATCTACTCGTCAGGGTGACATGGCCGACGGATTTGTCAAGGATTGCTTGTATGTCTATGACAAAATGTTGTCCGACCCAGACTGCAATCAAGTCCTTGATCGCTTAGAAGCATTGTTTGGCCTGGGTTCACCTTGAATTCGCTGAGCAAGCTTCGGGTCGTCATTGAGAAGAGCGAGAACCTCGAGACAAGGCCAGCGGTCATTGATTGTTGGCGTCATTGGTGTATGGTGTATATCAAAACATAAAATAATTGAGTGATAAGTTGCGCAACTTGACTTTGCTCAGGCAATGGGTCCTGCAGGTGCTCTGCGACATGATCGAAAATGGGCAGCTGGACAAGGATACCATTAGCAAAGGATATTTGCAAGGGAGTGGCACCAGCGCATCGCTGGTTGAACTGCTGAAGTTGAAGCGAAGCACTGTACAGCACTTTTTGCAGGTTCGGTTCGTGTGTTCTTGAAGCCGGTGTATCAATGAATGATGCTGTTTCTAATTTGTTTCAATTCCCTTGCAGGTGGAACTGCCAAGGAACCAGTTCGACACGGAGGATCTGAAGATGATCTATGAGAAGATCATGACAGTGAAGAACTACAGGAAGTATGTGAATCCGAGCAAGACAACGGACAGCTCTATCCTTGCAGAGGTTCAGTGGATGTCTTCTTTGAAAGGCTCAAGCTTGCTGGTGCTACGGCTGATGGAGGACGACATTGTTCTTGTTTTGAGTGTTCTTTCAGTCTTAGTCGTTCTTAATTTATAGTTTTTGTTCTTGATTTTTTTTTTAGCTGTGTTTGCAGGACCTTCTCTACAGCGTGACTTTGAATGGACCGCTGGTTGTGCTCTTGAAGAAGGGCAAAGGTGTGAGCCCGCTCGAACTTCTCGACATTGAGACGTTCAATGTCCGGTGGCAGCCCTGCTTGGCTGCCAAGAACAACGAGCTGGCGGCGGAGAAGGCATTGTACC
Source organism: Phenganax marumi (assembly GCA_025400095.1). NCBI lineage: Eukaryota > Metazoa > Cnidaria > Anthozoa > Malacalcyonacea > Clavulariidae > Phenganax > Phenganax marumi. Next base: position 5,961 of record JAODVM010067660.1, on the reverse strand, counting down.
AACAGGATGGCAAAAATGCCAAAGAAGATGTTTGCACCCAGATCGCCGAGGGAAGCTTGGCGCCACAGCCATCCAAGTACCCAAAAGGATCTCGTGAGTACCTTGGATTCAAACCACAAACTTTAGATGTTCTTCTAACTCACTGTTATGCTTTTGATTGTCAAGTTTACGGAATCGATCATTGATCTGTCAGTGAGGCATTTTGTCGCTACCGCCGCGGAGCAGGTTCAGATCTATGTGAGCCTGGTCCCAGAGCCAGCCACAATGGCAGGAGTAGCCAAGGTGGTGAAAGAATCACATGTTGCACAGCATCTGGGTGCGCAGGGCAAAGGGTGCATCATGATCCACTTTGATGCGCAGCTTTTTGGTGAATCCTTGAAGCGGCCAGACAGGCGGTTCCCGCCATTGAGTCCTGCGCTTGTCAAGAAGCTTGTGCATGGTGCTTTGAAAGGGCGGGGGTGCAGCCCCAACTCCAAGGTCGGTGATGATCACTACGACAAGCCATTGGACGGTGACTATGTGTTCCTGAACGATGGTGGCCGCAATGTGCTTGAGTCCCTGCTCTCTCCTTTCAAGGCCAAGGAGACGGGCAAAGCCTCCATTGCCCACTACCTGGACACAACCGAAATCACCCTTTGCCTGAGCCAGGACCAACTTTGTGTCATTGAGCTCAAACTGGATTAAGTCTATAACACGCATGTTTTAGGGGGCTTGAAGCAAACAGTCAAATAGTAGTCAAATCCGGCCCCAATGTACAGGAGTCAGTGGAGAGCAAGCGGAAGCTCAATCGAGGATCTATCAATCAGATTCAACGATGGCACGTCATCGGTACAGAACCGTTGTCATCCTGGATCCCGGAACGCAAACACTCAAAGTACCCTGGCAGTAACAGAGGCAACTGCATTGGTTGGATTGGGCTACCACCTCCAGCTGAGGAGTGGTCACTGACCTTCAACCAGAAGAAGCTTAAACTAAGATTTGGGCATATTTGGGCGTTTTTACCCGTATATATTAAGATGATGGATAAGAGAGAAGGAATATGTTTGTTCATGATTGTTCCTTGGAATTTGTCAGTCATTGAAAATTGTTCTGAGACCCGCCGAGGAAAGAGCTCTATGGAGCAAAGATGGTTGGCTGCGATGCCCCGACGAGCGAGGAGAAGGACAAAGAGGAGGTTCGCGATGGGGGAGCTTATGAGCCAGTCTTCTTCCACCACCTCCCGACAACCTTCTACCTGAACGCTTTGAAGGCCTATGAGGTGCGAGCTGTGGTGGATTTGACCACGGGATGTGGCAGCCTTGCGAAAGCAGCGCTACTTCAGAGGATCCCCTTCCTAGGCATGACGCTGACTGAGTCCCATGCCAGCCTTTTGAAGGCCGAGCTGGTGAAGTTCGTCAAGCAGAAGATGACTGAAGAAGGGAGCACGTTCTACAGCCCAGAGTGGTGTGCACTTGCTGGTGCTGGCGACGCTGGTGGGGGTGATCCAAAGCCAAAGCCCGGGCCGAAGGCGAAGGTAAAGCCTGAAGCCAAACCAAAGCCCGAAGCAAAGCCAAAACCTCGAGGCACTAAGAACAAGGGCGGCGGCGAGGATCCCAAGCCGAACAAGAAACCCAAGACCGATCTGATTGAATCATCTGAGGCGGACAGCGATGCTTCCGGCGAACGCTGCAGCTGAATGGCCAAAGGGAGCCTATTTCGGAAGCTTTTTGACAGGGCCCCCATGCCCTCATGCCATCGATCATGTTGGGTTCATCAGCGGTGACTGGGCCACGGCGCCTGAGTCTGAGACTGATGTTATCTGATTCTTGGCTGACAAAACCTGCAAGGCATGACCGGCTTGACTTTGGCCTGGTTCATTTCATCAGTTCAAACTTTTCAGAACTTTGGATCAAGTTGTAGGCTTGCATTGACATGTTTCAGTATTATATTTCAGTTCTGTGACTTTTTCAGAACTTGAGATCAAGCCCTGTCGGTCCTGTGCCGGTCCTGCCCTTTGCCATCATCCATGGACCTGGACTTTGCAGCGGTGGAAGTGTTCAACCAAAACGTCAAAGGGGCATCGTCGGGAGGTCGGCCTTGCAAAGGGGTCATCAAGCGGTTGAAGACAAAGACTAAGAAGACCAAGACGACCAAGACTAAGACTGAGTCGACCACGAAGGATGTCGGCGAGGGAGACGCTCAAGAGACGCATGGATAATAATTACATATAATTACAGTAAGTTCATGTTGATACCATGTTTGATTGACTTTTGCGCAAGAAATATGTTGATTGACATTGACTTCAACATTTGGCCCTAAGGAAGTTTGCACGAATGCTCTTGCAGAAGTTGGTGGACAAGGCAAAGTCTTCTCGCAAGTCTAAGCCGCCAAGCCCTTTCAAGAAAGGCACCATTGTTCTGGGTTCCGACTGCTGCGGGCTGGGGTCTGATTTTGTGAGCCTGAAGTTGGCCTTTGGGAACAAGTTGAAGCTGGAGACCGCTTTCATCTCCGACGCTCGACATTTGATTTGGTTGAACGACGATTGATTTATTTTATTATGATCATTGGTGTTGTTCAAACTCCATTCAAGGACATCGATGAAGAGCGGAGAATGATGGCTCTGGAACTTCATGCACACTATGAAGACAAACCGGTGACTTGGCTAACTTTCTGCATTTTTCTTAAAAGTGTAAGTGCTCGTGTTTAAGTAACAAGTGTTTGCTTGATTGGTTTTGTTTGGCTTCTCTTTCAGGAGATGGTGTTTGGAGACATTACGGCTCGGAACAATGAAACGGCTCCTTCATGCAATGTCTACATTTCAGGGGCACCGTGTCCGCCATTCAGCAACGCTGGCCTCCGCAAATCTTTGGGAGACAGCAGAAGCTGTGTCTTGCTGAGCTCGGTCGACTATGTCTTGACCCGGAAACCAAAGCTTGCAATATTTGAAAACGTAAGCGGCCTTGTGAACGCAAAGAACAAACCAATATTCAATGCCATCGTGAAGGTATTGAAAACGGCCGGTTACAAGTGCCAGGCACAGATCATGAACAACTGCACCCACGGTGCGATCCCGCACAACAGGCCGAGATTATACCTGGTGGCAATGCTTGAAGATGGAGAGAACCCCAACAAGGAGCTGCCTTGGTTTCCAGATGCCGTGGACTGTCACAAGCTGCAGAGGTTCCTAGTGAACAATGTGAAGCAGAACACTCGTCTTTGCAAGTCAGCGGCCAAGAACGTCACGGAGGCGCGCCGCATTGCCAAGAAGAAGTGGGGAAAAGACCATGGCTTGGTGGTCGTGGATGCTCAGGCCAGTGCAAAATTCCGAGCAATCATGCATGGCAAGGTGCCTTGCCTGACAAAGGCGCGAGGTGGCTCCAATGGGCACTACATCATCTTTAAGTATCAGGGTGATGGCCGATGGATGAACTTGCAGGAGATTGGTGGGTTGCAGGGATGGCCGAAGTTGCACTTGGATTACCTACAGCAGAGCCACAGTGCCTGTGTGATTGGGAAGACGCTTGGAGATGGTTTTTGCCTCACTTTGTGGCAGCGGCTGTTTGCAAAAGTGCTCTTGGCGGCAAACCTGATCAAGAAGAAGGATCAGCCACCGGACATTTGGGTCGATTGTCACAAGGCTCATGGGCATCTTCCTGACGCCATGTACGGAGCTGACACTAAGCATGAGAAGTTTGCTTTGTGGCATTAATTAGTTGGCTGATGGCTGGAAGTTTATGGATTGGATTCGATGCTAAGTTTTAAGTCTTAGTCTTATTTTCATGTTGTGTTGAATGAGCTGAACAGCATTGAGACAGCCATCAGAAACACGTTGGATGGCAACATCTTGGCCTCGCGCATTTGGGAAACGAGAAAAGCTGATTCACTTGTTGTTAGTCTTCAAACGTTTCACTGAAGTTCATTGATTTCATTTGATTCATTTCATCGGGAGGATTGCCAAACAATCATTTCTTATGGAACTCTCAGATTGTCTGTGGTTTGGTAATGCCTTAGTTAATCGACTGCATTCAATTCCCTGAGGATGCACAATGGCAGGTCAAGTGTCATGTGGACTGGGAAAGAAAATATAGCCCGCCAAGATAAGAGCAAAAAACACATTTGGAGTTATGCGGAGTCCGGTCAGGATGTGACGCATGCCTAAGCATGCACGGATGATTGCCATGAACGATCTGAGGTTTTTGGGCTCCATTAGTCAGTTTTGAAAGCCGTTAGTGGCAAGTCGTGATTCGTGATGGCATATCGCTTGGTGCAACCTTTGACTACCATTTGGTGGGGCTCCCCGATTCCCTCAGGCTCTGTCAACTTTGATCTTCCAGAGCGCCCTACGATGGAAAAGAACCTCAACTACCAATTTGGAACACTGAGTCTTTGATATTTAGCTGAATTTTCTTGAAACCAAATTATATACCCAGCACCTTCATTTGAGGATTGAACCTTCCACACGAACCGCAGCCTTGGCAGAGTATCTACGGACTATGAGTTACCTCCTCGAGGAAGATGACCTGCCGGTGACCTTTCAGGACTACACCATCGACTTGATCACCCTGAACTTGGAATCAAACGACGACCCGGACGACAAAGTGATCATTGCCAGAGTCTTTGATGTGACCACCGGCCAGAAGCGCGCGGTGATTCTAGGACGGCCAAAATAGGGCCGAACTGAAGTGCTGGACGTCCAGAGCTGCAAAAAATAACAGCCTTTGAAGCGCGTGGGATAAGCGACTTGTTTTTCCAAACCCTGACTCGCCCAGAAATTTTCCTGGTAACTCAGGGCCCCGGCCCTGACTCGCCCAGAACCTTTCTGGGCAACTCAGGGCTGGAGGCCCTGGCTCGCCCAGAATCTTTCTGGGCAACTCAGGGTTTGGCTCCAACAAACCGAGTTCCAAATTAGTTGATGAGTCACTGTGAGAGTTGACTTTCTTTTGAAACCAGCTGCCATGTGAAAGTTGGGCTCAAGCTGCAGCACACCCATGGCAATTCATTATGTTGGGTGATATCATTATTCTTGTGGCCGCCACGTCGCTTTGCGCAAACATTGTCTTAGCCGTTTCCTTGTGCTGTTTGGCAAGAAGATGTGTCGTCGACGTCGTCGACGACCACAATGACAATGACAAGACCTGCCAAGACCTGATCTATGTCTTCAACAAGTCCAACGTGTATCACAGCAGCTCTGAGTGTGGACATATGAAAAAGGCTACAGCAACAGCTGGCAGACGAGACCCACCGCGTGAGCTGAGACGTTGCAAAGTGTGCTTCTGGAAGTGAGATGCTCTGAGACGCGGCTAAATTGCCGATAAAATGAGACTATGACATGTGGGAAAAAAAGACTGCCTAGGACCGCTGCAGCTTCTGTTGTTAAAACACATGTGTTTCAAACTCTTGGTTTGTCAAAACATAGTCAATTCGACGACGACCGGCGGCTCAAAAATATAACAAATTGCAAATCAAAATCAAACATTCCGAGAATTTAAACTTTGGGCACTTGGTACACATTTGTGGTGTACCTGGCCTTTCAAAAAGTTTTTTGTATCATCAAACATTTAGATATTGTGCATTATAATATTAATTGTTCTGACCAGACTTAGCTTTGTAGCAAGTTGCGTGATAAGCGTGAGTGATAAGCAACCACAGCAGGAGCAACCAGAGCAACTGCTAAACATCAGCAAGTGGAGGTACGAGCATCATCTGGTCTGGATAGCGGCTAAGGTCGCTGGATTGGAGGTCCCCCAGGGGTTGGTGCCCAAAGTGTTTGCAGCGGAGATCCTGCCAGTGGTGCAGTGGGAGGTCTGTCGACAGGGTAGTGGCCTTGACCACCATCTGGCCCAGTCTACACTGGTCAAACTTAATGCGGTGGTGGTGCAACTGGTTAGCCCACTTGATACAGGCTCGGGTCACCCACAGGGATGAGCACTTGTGTGCCTGGGGGCTGGCGCTGACCTCCATGGGGTCCCTGGGGTGCTCCAG
>JAODVM010067549.1:0-17464 GCA_025400095.1 Phenganax marumi | reverse complement strand
CGTAACATGCCACGATCCAGCAGTTCCGCCAAGTGGGTAGATCTGTAAGTAATACTGGATGCATGGTCCGAGGTGGGATTTTTTTTTTAAAACAATGAAACGTAAAACTTGAACACAATGCGGTTGCGTCTTATCGAGTCTTCCGCCTCAGCTTGACAAGCTGAGAATTTTCAGTATTTGTGTGAACACAATTCATTAGGTTTTCATAGGATTTCATATTTTGAAAACAGAAATGCTTTATCAGACCTTCCAACTCTCACGACTTTGTCGTCAGCAGTAAAATATTTGTAAAGTGACCACTGGAGGAAAAATAAATCTCTGTAACTCGCCTTCCTCGCCATGTTCAAATTGACATAATGAGGATACTTCATGTTACACCGAACATAACTTCGGCTTTTAAGCAGGAACTCGCAAGTTCAATTCCCACCAACAGCACTCTTTTTAAACACTACCTACAACCTTCGAACGGTACAAAATAAAGCTTTTTGTTCAAGTATGGTTTAAATAAATTTTTCCCACCCGTAGAACCGAAAAAAAATTTTCCCGACCCGTAGAACCGCAGATACTTCATGTTACACCGAACATAACTTCGGCTTCCAAGAAGGAACTCCCAAGTTCAATTCCCACCAACAGCACTATTTTTTTGCTCTTTTTTTCTGTCGATTATAAACTACCTACGACCTTCGAACGGTACAAAATAAAGCTTTTTGTGCAAATATGGTTTAAAAAAATTTTTCGCGACCCGTAGAACCGAAATCGGGAAATTTTGACGTGAGCAGTAAAATTTTGCTAGAGTGACCACTGGAGGAAAAATAAATCGCTGTAACTCCCGTTCGTCGCCATTTTCAAATACTTGTTGTACTACTACTGCAGGCTCATTTCTTAAAAATGGATGCCTTCAGCTTTTTAGCTATTATGATAAAGAATGAGTAAAATACATCGCTTAAAAGTACAATAATTATCAATCTTTACGGATTAACGCTCAGGACATTACAAAAACAAAACCCACAGCCAAAATGCATAGTATTCAATAGTGTAGCCAGCACCCATGACAACTGGTCATGCCATGCTAATAGTACACATAGATACTAATACTGCAGCATTTTAGCTTAGTATTTTCAGGACCAGTAGCGATGACGAATTTGCCTCAGCTGAATAGCCGGTTCTGCTGAAACTATATATGTGAAATGAACAGCGTGTCACGGACGACGAAAAATCACACCCAAATGAGAAGACCTGTCCTTCTGCTGGTGGTAAAACAGCTCAAATTTTCTTCAATTTCAGCAAAATCAGTTGAAGCAAATTAATATACCCCTATTCTTAAATTTAATTTTTTCGCCTCAAAATTTGTTGTATTTTGCATTCGCAAAACTCAAGAAAAACTAAGGATTCTTTTCGAAAGCAAAAATGAGTTATGTTCTATTAAAGTCAACTGACTAATTCGATGGTAACGTCATGACTAACAGTAAGACTCTAAGCTCGATTTTGGCGCTGGAATTTCGCAGTGAAAACTTGAAAAAGAAGACAAAAGGATAGATTTAACTTCTACCAAGATAAAATGAAGTTGATTATATCGTTAGCGGCTAGTGTTATCGGTCTTCTGAATTCGTTAGTTCATAAGACCGAAGCTTTTGGTACACCCTATAATATATACGGTAAGATTTAAACTTCTTTCGTGTTTTGTTTAACTCGGTTGTTTGTCAGATGCATCGCATCAAAAACAAGACAATAACAAACTAACAGCGGCTGATTTTTACCGAGTCTAAACAAAATGTCTAATCTAAAGTTCTCTGTAACAAGAAATGGCCTCTTCAATCTTTTGGCAGGTGAGCAAGGCACGCAACAATATCCAGAAGCTTTGGTCACATACGGTCCACTGAAACAACGACCTCTTACGCATGTTGCATCACAACGAAGCAACTTCTACCCGCCTCCCCAACACAAGACCTATAGTCCTGCAAGACTAGGGGCGTACACTCCGGTACAAAGAGCATACACTCTCACCCAACAAAGAACACGTAACACAGGCCAGGTAATTCGTATGTAAATCAAACTTCGTTTAAAGGAGCTTGCTTATTCGCATTCATTTTACTAAATCAGAGTAATGACAATGAATAATTGTGTCCCTTCTCTAATCCTAATTTTTGTAGACAAGAGTTTACCCCTATGTCCAGCCGAAAGCATACAGCTCACCTCAAACAAAGGCCTACCCCTCCACCCGCACGCAATCCTACGGTCGCCCACAGACCTACACCCCAATCTCCCCCCACCCAGCTAATATTCACTCAAGCACATACGCTCATCCAGCTATGGCGTCCGCGTATGGCCAGCAGACGTCACTTGCATACTTCATGCCTGCAAAACAAACTGTATTAAAGCCTGCAGGAAGACTGCCACTGAGAGCTATAGTTAGCCAACCAATCAGCAATCATATTAGACAACCATTCAGAGCTGCGCCGAGTCAACCACTCAATGCTGGGCTTACAAAATCAATGAGACCTGTAGCTGTTCAGCCAATCAGTGCAATTGCAAGAAAACCAATCAGAAACGTTCAAGCACCACTCACAAGAACTTTGGTTCAAAAACTTCCAACCCAGACAGCACTTCAGTTTCCACAGAGTTTCATTGCGCGGCCTCAAGTTCCATTAGGCCTAGGAACCTATGGTAGGAATCGTATACCACAAACCCCGGTCGCTCGGAGCAATCTTCCCGGAAGAACAAACCCGGAGAAAACTACCGCCATTCAAAATCAAGATAAACGAAATAACATAGCCTTGATTTACCCGCAAGCACCCGAGAGCACACATGTGTCACGAAACCACATTAACGGCATTTTGATACCAGAAAAGTTGGCAAGAAAAGAAGGCCCAGCTAAAGCGAACGCGATCATAGAAAAGACCCAGCATCTAAATATTCCAATAACACCTGGTATACCCCCAATAAAACAACAAATACCTCAAAGTACCCCTACTGGACCTAAGCTATCCTCGTTTCTTCGAAACGTCAACAAGCTACAGGACACCCTAGAAGGAAACACGATGCGACAAGATCTCATCTATTACGATGACGACGTCAGCAACAAATCACGCCGTCGTCCAACAAATTTTGCGCCGCCGACAAGAAAGCTCGGTTCTCTGGGCTCTCCTGGAGGAAGTCAAGTAACTTTTACTGCTGAGCCAGCAATACGACCAGCGATCATTCCCGAAACAAAAGCTGCCAATCAAGCAGGAAACCAACGAGTGACAATTGCTCAAACCGACACAAATACCTCGAGTAATGCTACAAAATCGACAAAAATGTCGAACTTGAAGAACGATACTAACTATCAAAATGCCCAAACACCGCTACACGAAAACATGACGCACCCAGAGAAACCACTGACTACTAATACTGCAAACGCAGAAACGTCATTGCCCCAAAATACAGCGAACGCAATGAAACCTCTGGCCAAAAACAATACAGACGCAACTAGACCTTATATCGAAAACACAACAGGTTTGAATCAACCTCCAGCCGCTGCCCAGGTAGATCTTGGGCTCCTCAAAGAGAAAGTCTTGCACAGCAATAATTCGCATTTTCTAAAACGAGTCTTACAGGTTTTGAAAAAGTACACGAAGCTTATGAAAACCAGTATGACTGGCAAAAACGGGTCAACAATGCAAGACAACACACCAGAAAGGAACGATTTAAACTCGTCAACAGAAAGAAATGAGACGCAAATGAAAAACACAACAGAGGCGACGATATTTGAGAATATGAGTGGCATAAAATTGACAAATATGGGGAATGATACGGACGTTTCAAACGCATTGAATTCCACAAAAACAGCGGTGAAAGTATTCGATTTCTTGAACAATGCATCTAGGAAAGATCTAAAATCTTCTTTGGAGACAGAAAGGAATGGAGGACTGAAGATGAAAAACTCCACTCTCGAGCAACGCACTTCGTATAAACCTGACAGTGAACTAGCGGTAATAAGCAACGAAGCAAAACAAAGGTCGAAAAACGAAAATGCGAGTAAGAAACAGATTATTGAGCACGAGAAATCTATGTTTAATATTGCCAAACTAAAATATGGTTTAGAAAGAGGGAATACTATAGATTAAAACCTCATTGTTTTTGCGTAATTTCGAGGAGAGAATGAACGCTTTTTTAATACGAAATTTGACTTACAAATTTTTAAAATAGAACTGTTTGAAACCGCTTTGAACCATATTATAAAGATAAACCTTATAGTTTACTATCATCCGCATCACTAACCAAGTAAATAACAATTTATTATACGAATAAACAACAACTAAAAACTCACCGTATTTTGCTCATTAGCATATTCTCCGACGCCTTTTGGAACAGAGTCGGAAAGTGTCGTGAGCACTCGTGACTCATATTTTCCTAGCTCATTAAAAATTCTACAAGAGAAATATCAAAACAAAAACACTTTAAAATAGTAAAATATCGCTCAAAAAGAACGTAAATCAATGCCAGTGGACGTTATACTGACAGAACGTATACAAGATGCGATCGAAGAGGTATTTAATTTAGAAAATACGCCAGAAATACTGCGAAATGACCTTCACAAATATCGAAGGAGCGGGGATACTTTGGGCAAAGCTGAGAAACACGTTGAAGACGTTAGAAATGGCTTGAATATTCCGTTCAAACTAGTGAAACAAGTTTTTGAGACGCTGAAGAAAGGTAGCATATTGAAAGCAGTCTTTCAACTTGCTCTATTTCTATCTTATAGTTTCATCAGAAATGTTTTTATTTAGTAGGGAAAACAATTTACTTGAACGAATTGATGCAAGGTAGTGGATTGTATTTCGAACCAGTTCAGGAACCCATGAAGGTAGAGTGAGAACATAATCATCGAACTAATTATCACTACCAATAGCATTAATGATAATGATCAATATCGTAGAATATTTCGCTATTTTAGAGCCCAGCATTGATTGCTAGATTACAACGACTACAGGCCGAACAAGATCAATTGAGATATCGAGCAATGGTGAAAAATATTGACAAAGAAGTAAACATTCATTGCTTGTTACTTTAGTTCAACCATGTTTGGGGTGTCGACATCAGGGAGGTGTCCATGTTCGATAGGTGTCCACATTAGGTTGGTTCAACTGTCACTTCACACTTTGTAAAACTAACAAACATATTTCTTTGGTAGTTACTCCAAAAGGACAAGAGATCAATGGCATTCGAAGTGCGATCGACAACTCGACAACTGTCAACAGTTGTGAACTTTTTATTCTCAGTTGCAGCAACTTTCTTGTTTGGTTTTATGTGTTCACAGTATGCGTTCACCTACATAGGCTTGGTAAGAATCACACTCCGTACTTTCTCTAACTCCAGATAATTTTAGTTGTCAGGCCAACAGTATATTTCTAATGAAAACTTTTTTATAGCGAATTATGTTCGGGATTATTCTGGCGAGTATTGTTGCTTTGGCTGAACTTTACTTCATGGCAAAGAGCGCCGAGATATGAACCGATGTTGGAAAGCAAACGGCTACAGTCCTCCCTTGCATTTCCTCACCCACGTAAAAGTTAAATTCTTCAAGATTTTGTCTATTTTAAGAAACACTTACACAGATTGACACCTAGTCATTTTAAAAGACTACATTCTAAATATTCCATTTGGTGTGCATATATCGATTTTTTAAAGTTGCGCGGCGTGCATGCACATGAAAAACACGACAGTAGAGAGCTCCAGTAATTTGCAAGACGGATGGAGAGATTTTCATTGCAAACCGGCTCCTGAACTTAACAGTACTTCAAATCCTAATGTCCATTAACTTTGCATTTGGAAAAAAACTTCTGCAGGATATCCTATGCTGGATATATGTGAAACAAGAAATGAAAATAAAAAAGGATTATAAAATCACCAGTGTTACAAGATTGTTTAAACAGTAAAGCTGTATGTTTCATCATGTAAAATTGGACGGCAGCAGGTGGTGGTTAACTATAGCAGTTTCATGAGCAAATTGTTTTTGTTGTAAGTATAATAGTCTTATATAGGTGATGAAAACCACATAAAAAAATAAGAATAATTTTGATTTGCTTGCTCTTGTTTTGAAAATATACTTCTGAATTTGACCTCATCGCCGTCCTGTGGAGGCAGTTACTGAAACTCAATTATTGTAACAAAGCTTCCCGCTAGGCCCCGGAACGAACCATCTCTCATTCTTTACAGAATGAAACTAAAGTTCCAGGAGGAATTATTTTTGTCAAAGTCAACTGAGAATGTATTCTTTCCAAACGAGAACGAAACAAAACGAAAAACAAGTAACAGCTTAGGGAAGAGCGGAACTTCGCTTGAAATTAATCGGGCGATAAATTACAGGCGTTTTTTAAACATTCCCCGCAATTCTTTGAACAAGCGCAATCTCTAAGCACACAGCGTGTTACACAATAAAATATTTTCATAAAACAATAAACAAGTTGGAAGACGACACATCACAAGGGTGCCTGCCATGCCTAGGCAGTTTTGCTTTAGTAAATCTGAGTTCTTGTCCAAGACACAAACAAAAGAGGCATATTGCGCATTTCGTGATGAAATTGTGTCATTGTTAGGAAGCGTCAGTTGGTCTAATTGCGTTCGTCCAAGACGTCGTCCTCCAAAACAGTGAAGCTCTTAATAGTTTGCTAAGTTTTGAGGGATCGAGAGAAAACAATCTCCAGTTTTTCAAAGGTATGTTCAACTTGTACATTATTACATCAAATAAACTGTTAAAGAAACTTGTGAAGGAAAATTTGTTCGTCTGTGCATGATTAAATTTTTGTTTTGCGAGTTATTTGTACTCTAGGCTTTTCTTCCTATGCGCAAAGTTTTAATTACTACTTTGAGTGTGAGAATAATGCGTAGTTATCATAGTTTAAAATTGTTTAAAGTCTACACATGGCATTTTGTATCTGCCCACTCCGACTACTTGTCTGTCAAAAAGACAAATGGTGTGGATACTAGACTGCTTGGTAGATGAAGTGTTTCCCACGACGAAGGCTCGTGGGCGTCAATGAATAATACTAGTGACCATGCCCCGCAATGCAACAGCCCGACGAACATTCCTCGGTAGTAATTTCATGTCCAGAAAAGCGGCATACTTCATGTAGGCCTGACCCTGCTGCTAACCCAACCCATAACCGAGAATTTCGCGTCTTCTGGACATGAAATTGTTACCCATTCCTCTTTCAAGACCTCACAAACTAATTGATCAGATATCAAGTCTGATTCAATGGTCTGATCAGTTTATTGCAAAGGTTATTAATGTTCTTGTATGTGCCAAGGAAATAATTCATTATTTCCTTGACAATGAATTTCTGAGACATTTCCTTATAAGAGCAACGCGCTATCATTGCGAGGATTGGGTCAGCAATCAGGACACCTCCGTACCTTTATCCAGGAAAACATGCATAGATCTTTTCTAATTTTGTCTCTCCTACAAGCATTACATAATCTCAACTTTTTCGCTTTCGTTCAACGGTTGTTTATGACGGATATATTTTGTTAAAAGCAAACGATTAAAGAAGTGTTCGGCTCGATGAATGATTTGTAAGTTTCCCCGAATAATAAGTGCACCATTGCAAACGAAACAGTCAACTGACAACGGTGCGATTGAACGCAACGACCACTGCAAATCAAGTACTGTCTAGTCTGCAAGGAAGTATTTCTGAGCTTCCTGGACAGATTAAAAGCGATGCTTTTAAATTATTTTTGAAAATCACAGCTGCAAAGGCTGGTTTCCATATCGTCGTAATTGTCGAAAAGATAGAGTCACGATCTTTCCAACCAGAGAGCCGCATTACAACAGTTTTCAACTGATTATTACCAAAGGAATTATTGGTAGATAATGATAATATGTATGTTTTCTATGAGATGTACTGCTGAGTAGAGAAAATATTTTGGCATTTGAAAGATATCGTGACTTTTCGTACACGACAATAACGACCACGTCAATCAGCATTAAACAGACAGACAGATCCGGAATTGGTCAGATTAGAGATTGATTCGAGATAACACTAAATACTCATTCCTCGCATTCATTCATGCCATAATATAACCTAGCAAACAAGTACCAAACTGTTTATACATGTCAGATTAACTCGATTTTCCTTGGTATATTTTTGTGTTTCAAAAAGCACAGATCTCATGGAAAAGATAGGATTTTTCAGTATTTAAATCTGAATTGAATCATTAAAAGAAGTACTGAAAATAATAAGGAGTTTTGTTTATGTAAGTTTATACAAAAGTTTCAACTGGATTTTGTTACGTTATAGGTATATATAGACCTTATAAGTAAGAAATATGTATACAGGTATCTCGTTTTAAGCATAGCTCACATTAAACAGCATGTGTTCAGTGTTCCCTCGACATGATCAATAAAATCTTTAAAAATTAAAAAAAATTTTAACATTGTTACGAAATGCAAACTACTTTGTCACTGTACATTTGCTGAATCATTTTGCATACCTGCATGCACGATTTTATGGCTTGTCTAAAGTCATGAGTACTCATGAGTTGTCCCTGGGTAAATGGTCGTGTGTAGTGTCTTGTTTGTATAGCTGGTAAATGTCAGGAGATAAAGGACAAAAATAGTCTCTGCACGTCATAGTTATCATTTAAAATTAGCAAATAAGTCAGGTGGTCAGTTAGAGTTCAAATCACCAATTCCCCTGTTCCAACTGCCAATGGGAAATTGAGTGTGAGACAAATGATTGAAAAGTATTTTTTAATTTCTGGCTGGTGTTGAAAGACCCCAAGAATGCCATCAGATGCTCGCTAATAACACAGCTAATCCCCCCAACGAAAATCCTGGCAATAATACGAACACATTGTAAAAGCAAAACCAAGCCTGTATCTATATAAAGTTCAAAACACGGTGTAACACAATAAAAATTGACGAGTGATAAGGTTAATGAAACTTTTCCGAAAATGGCTTAGAATAATAGATTTAAGTACACAAGTTTTAATAGCAATATAAACATGAGGTTTGGACAAAACACACACAGACACAGCAACTGCGAAAACAATTTTGCCCAAATCAGCAGAAACATTCATAGCTCTAGAATAGAGGGCGGTAGAGTTCGTGTACTATAGCTCTTGGGAAAAAAATAACGGTTACCAAGTCTTAGAATATGTCGTTTTCCTTCGGATTTGAAATGATGAATTTAAGGTAATCCTTTATTTCAATCTTATATTTACGTGTTTAAACTTGCAATGCAAAACGATTAAGAGACTAGCAAATTAGTTTTGTTTTGTTTCTGCCTCATGGAACTCGTTCGTGAAGGTTATTTGTAGGTAATACTTAGGAAGTGTCTTAAGTACGTCTTTGAAGCACATGAATATTTACAACTATATACAGATGTTACTAGTTTAATCAAATATAGCTACAATTCAATCTTCTGTGTGTCTCTTGTCTGATCCTGGATTTAATTTAGACAACTCTTATCTTTTTAAAAGATTATGCATGGGTAACGTCTACCACACTTCGAATAGAAATCAATATAGCTGCACCTTACACAATCAAATCTCTAATAACATAATAGAAACGAACGTAGCGTGGTTGTCTATTGTATAGTTCACGTATAAAGAACCAAAGTGTCGCCAGCCAACACGACTACTACCGGATTATTGCGATATTTTAGAGATTAGGAGATGCACAGCGTGTGTAACTTATTCATGAATTTCAATTTGATTTGACGAATCTCAAATTAGGTTGATCATTAACAGTCCTGCTTGTAAATTAGTTTTTGCATCATTTTGTTTTTCAAATACAATATGGCTGGCTACATTGAGTTAGAGAAGACAAACAAACTTAAAAAATATATTCTTCTTCGCAGGAAGTCATTTAAAAAATGCGTTTTAAACGACTTCAATTTCTTCGCTTCATGTTTTATCCAGAGAAGATCCAACGAATTTGTAATATACATCAATCTAATTTAAAACTCATGCACAAATTGCGTCCGCTTTTCTTTCTTTGAGACACACTGCACACTCAAACGTATGGGCGCTGACTTCAATTGCAGCATTTTATACATAAAAATGGTGGGAAATGACCACGTTATAATCACGCAGAATTTAAATATAAGATATTGTAAAAATACCACGTCTTTATGTAATTTAAAATGGTGTCGTGATCAGTTGCTGGTGTCATTTCACCATTAAACGGTAAAATAATCAAATTACACGGTTCGTTAGACTAATACCACAGAGGAGGTATTGCTAATACCCTTTGACTCCATGCAGTAGGAGAGCCAGACGCCCGTCTAAGACGGAAAAAGGATTATCTCATGGAAGGCATGTTTTATAGTATGAGAATACGAGTAGATATTGATTAACAAACAACTGCATGCAGCTATATACTTTGTAAAAATAGGCAAAACAAGTTTTAATAAATAAAGACATTTGCACGCTAAGATAAACTACATTTGATGTCAACTGCAGTAATAAAAGATAATGTACACTAGTATAGATATATGTCGCAAGCAATACAGCACGGTTACCCAGCCAAGTCGTAACATATTTTACAGCAATGACTATATGACTGCAACAAAACGTGAGGATACTGCAAAAAATATGTTACATCGTATGGATGGCAATAAATTTTGTAGTTTCTAACACATAGTTTATATAGATTTGATAGAAAAGAGTTAGCACTATAAAAAGTCATCGTTTGCTACTATACCTTTTATCAAAACTTTCATGTTTGATAATAAACGAATTTGTAGAAATAATATTTTCGCTTACATTCCAGTAACTACTACCGTAGTAAATACTTATCTAAAAGTTATAAAACACAAGGTATCACACTGAATAAATATACAAACATCTGCAAGATTTCAAATAAGAGATTAATAAATTTCCCTGAAGGGGGTGTGATCAAAAACCAATAGGCGAAAAACTCACGAAACAAAGCGAGAAAAAATGACAGGCACATATCAAACGTCTTGTAATTGTTTACAGTGAAGGTTACATGTGATGCTATAGAATTTCCGTAGACTTGGTGACTTATATTAAAACATTGTTTCAAACAGTAGGAGGGTTACGGTGGAGAGTTAGCTATATACGTATGTGTATATAAAAGAAAGCGCAGGTTTTAAGGCAAGCATTGTAAATTGTCTTGGAGTATTTGGAGGATTTTTGACCATTTGTAACCATCATATTGATTGTCTCAGGTAAGAGCCATTTCTATTCGATTTTCACTTCGTGCATAGCATAGTATGTGAGTGTTTTTTAATCAACGGATGCAGAACATGCAACTTGTAATATAGACTTTCTTTAAGGTCCAACAAAACGCTTCTAATTATAACAACGATCTGGTGATGTATATACTGTGAATATATTGCGTTACATCAGGACCAAGGTTGTCTAATATGTTATCAATCTACCGATTATCGTTACGATATGACTGTAATCAATATATCTACAAGATTGATGCTCTATATCATTGAAAACCATAAATAAATCATCTTGTTAATGTTAAATATTCGAGTGCATGCACTCAATTTTAAACTGGCATCAATAACTGTCCCATTTCTCCTATTAAAACTTGTAGTTGTATAGAGAAGCTGCTAAATTGTTTGCAATTTGAAGTTTTGAACCGAGAGAGCCATGCATCTCCAAAGATACGCTATATATCTCTATCTTAATTATTATCTGTTAATACTTATTGATTGTAATGAGTTTGTCAATGAGCGGAGCATGTAGATTTTTCACTTCATGTTGAAATTGTTACAGCAATGTAAATAGCAATGTAGTGACATAGACGATTTTGAACAAGTTAAAGAGGCGAAAAGGAGCAATTGCGAAAAATTTAATTGTCAGCCCTACCGTGATGTGCCTGCAATGCAAGAACAGTAATTTAAGTACAAAACATTAATTTTGTTATCCAGTTCTACCTAAATTAAAGCGTTTTACAATTAAAAAGCTGCTCAAAGGATAAAAAACGAAAGTTTATAATGAAATCGTTGCACAACATAAACACAGAACGACATTATTACATGCACAAGGCTTCTGCCAAGCATGTGTCACAATAAGGATCAATTATAGGTCAATAATTAAGAGTGTCACGCAATTAGGAGACTGCAGTTGAGTTCATTGTGTGTAATATAGATGGAATTTCAAAAACGTTGTATTCTTACGATTTATTGCATTTGAAAACTTGAGATTTATATACCATGGTTTGACCTTAACAAACACCACAGGTTTTCACGAATTCATATAGGCATGCAGTGTTTTCATAAGCCAAGCAATACAAATTCATAGGCATATATAGACCCATAGAGTATACTAAAGGTTTCAGAAGGTATATTTAGTATATACACTACTGTCTATCAAGGTTTCCGGGTATGTAGATAAATTTAGACTGACTGCACTTCATGCCAAATCACAGCACATGTTTATCGCATTATTTCCTGAAAAGACGCATCACACAGGTAGCTCAGAACGCATGAATGAAAAGTGCAGTCAAACCTCTTGAATGTGGACATTGTTTTTAAGTCGTATAGGGCGTAGACGTTTCGGGTAAAAAATAACCCTCCAATAACGACATCTCTCTAATGTGGACACTACTTCTCAAACTACTTCTCAGAGTCTGCAGATAGCTACCTTTCGCTTGGAAGAAAATTAAACTTGATATAAAATTCCATTCCTGCAGCTTGATACGAATTGAATGTTAATTTTTCTCTCTAAAATGAAAAAAAATTCAAACTAAATTTAAAGTCAAAGTAAAATGGGGATATTTAAGTGTTTAGTTTACGTTTTTTCCTGTAGTAAGACTGGATCAATAGGAGATGACTCTTACTGGATCTCTAGGAAGAACAGTTTAGAATTAATAGAACTAGCTAGTGTAAATATAGTTAGTTTAGTTTAGGTTCACTCCTGAAGCAATATTAGATCAATAGGGGATGACTCTCACTGGATCTGTAGGAAGAACAGTTTAGAACTGATTGAACTATCCAGTATAAATATAGTTAGTTTAGTTTAGGTTTCCTCCTGTAGCAACACTGGATCAATAAGGGATGACTCTTGCTGGATCTCTAGGAAGAACAGTTTAGAACTGATAGAACTATCCAGAATAAATATAGTTAGTTTAGTTTTGGTTTCCTTCTGTAGTAACACTGGATCAATAAGAGATGACTCTTACTGGTTCTCTAGGAAGAACAGTTTAGAACTGATACAGTTTGTGGTCAAGTGTAGTGTTGTTTCGTTGTCTGGTAAACCTAATTGTACTAATACGAATAGCTCGCATTCACACGAAGCGGCTTTGAAAGCAAAGTCTTTTTTATCACCACCTCGATTAATCAACGATTCATTGATCTATGCATGCGCATGGTGATAGGGTAATTCACCAACACGGGAGGTATTCATAGTACAAACAAGAAAGTACATAGCATCGAAACAACCGGGGTTCAATAAATATCAAATTTACTATGTAAACTTTCTCAGGGCTACTTTTATTGTACGATAGCCGCACCATAGCAAGCAAAATATTAATGTAACGCCATGTTGTTGTGAGACGAACTGGGGTGGAAGAATGTTTTGTCAATATTTCGCAGTGATAGCCACACCATGATCAGCAACAAATTCGCTACTCATGGTGCGAGGATTTGAATCCCTCTACATGTTGTCTAGCTCAACGCTCTAAACGCTTGCATATTTGTTATACCAAGAATGTGCTTTAAAGTTACTAATATGCAGCTATCAGACGCTATTGTTTATAATATATAGGTGTATACATCATCGTAGAACGACAATGATGTTTAATTTGTTTCGTAATATGTGTAGTAGTCTTGTATGAGGTGAGGTGAACGGATAACAGCACATCTACAAGTAAGAATAAATTTGATATGCTTGCTTTTATAA
This sequence comes from Phenganax marumi, assembly GCA_025400095.1. Classification (NCBI taxonomy): domain Eukaryota; kingdom Metazoa; phylum Cnidaria; class Anthozoa; order Malacalcyonacea; family Clavulariidae; genus Phenganax; species Phenganax marumi. The sequence continues at coordinate 3,598 of JAODVM010067549.1, read as the reverse complement.
GGGTACAATAAACTTCTGCATAGACCTCCGTTCACACGGTTCGCATGCTCACGACATCTGTGAGTTCAAGTGTTCAACGATTAAAAGGCGACTCTAGCGCTTAAAACTACATGATTACACAAACACTGTAAGTCTATAAGTAGTTTCAAGAGTTACTACAATCCGCAAATGGTAGAATTCCATGTTGTGACTTCGCAAAACCGATTCCGTGTAAACAGGATCTGAAACGAATCCTCTATAGACTTCGAATATTACAAAATTTCAAAGGAAGTACATGCTCGACTTCACTATCACGAACTTGAAAACGACTTTGAAAGAATCTAAGTTACTTCGACACGACTCAACCGCTAAGAAACAACTTGTCAAACATGTTAGAGAACTAATCGAAGAATCGATTTGTAAACTTTGAAAGATCATTTGACCCTCACCATGCAGAGATCAATTGCACACGGCTTTCACAACGAGTACCCCCTGGGCTAAGAGATTAAGTTATTATAAGCTTCAATTTCAAGTACACACATGAAATAATTATCCGTTCAGAGCCCTATGTCAATAGCAACACACCGAAAATTCATAGTGATGTAATTTGTGGTTTCATTTTCTAGCTGATAACAAGGAGTAACATCAACCGTTGCGCAGAAAAATCCTGATTTTCTGTTTCGACGCAAAACGAGAGTTGACGCATGCAGTATACGTTCATGAGTTACATTGAACGTCATTATCATAAAGAGCGTCGGTGACAGTCGAGGAGGTATACTAAGGTTAGTGATAAGAGATTGTGTTATCATACGCTTTAATATTAGGTTCAAACATTATGTCACTTGGTCATCGTACGATGCGAAAGTTGCTGCATGAAGCAACATATAGGAGCCATCAAAGTTTACATATAAACAAGAACAAAAAGATGGAAGAAAGACCTTGGTCAATTCTCGAAACCATATCTTCAATGACTATGTTTTCACCGCCTTCATAGTTTACATAAATATAAACGAAAACACAGTAAAAATACTTTGGCCAAGTCTTCGAACCATTTCGTCAAAGCCGTGCACAATATTACATGAAATTAAACAAAAAAGATAGAACAAAGACTTTGGTCAGTTCTCCAAACCATATTTTCAATGAGTATGCTTACACTGCGCACAAGTTTACATAAACAAAATGATAGAATAACGACTTTGGCAAAGTCTACAAACCATATTTTCAATGACAATAGGTTTTCAAGGAAAAATAGGTGAAATACAACATAATCACTAATTTGAATACAATGCGTGTGTAGGGTGCGTGCACTTTTAAAAAACTAATTTCCTGTGCGAACGGGAAGCTTTCTATCCGTGGGAAGCGAAACCGGTCAGGTGGGTGCTGCGAAAATTGAAAGGCGTGATGGCAAAAGGAAATCTAGCCTTTTGACTAAGTGTTTTCTCCTCCTGACCAATGGGATTGAGTGAAGTACACTTGATCACATATGAACATGCTCTAGCTAAACTGACTCGCACACTTAGCTGTTGCGCAAATTCACTTTATCGCATACGGCAGGATAAAGTAAAATCGCAGACGAATTTGTCAGCATGAACCAAGATTCAACTCCAGGATCGCAGTCACACATAATTAAAAGCGCCACCCCATATATCAAAGGTGGCATGGTAATCCATCATTACCTACCATGAAAAGTAATAAAAGTTACATTATATATCAAAAATAAATGCGAGGAGACAAGCCTTGGAACAATAGAGGCAAGCCTATAATGTTTTTCCGTTTCTTGACATTTACATTGACAATTGTAAAGTGTAGAAAAGCCTGCCAACTAAGGAAAACAAATAAACTTATATTAAATTTAAGTTGAGTGTTTAAACGATGCGTTGTTTAGTAATACTGATAGTTTCTCTGTGAGGTTTACGGCTTAAAAGTAATATTCTAGTCGTTATATCGTGACTGTTCTTCTACAAAAGCTGCGGCCTTATTATGACAACCAGAAATAGATAATTTTATTCGCAAAGCCATCCAAAGCAAGGCAGGTTAGCCCAAAGGAAATCGCAACCATAAAAGTTAAATTTCCTTCCTTGTTGAAAAAGCAATAGGATTAATTAGCCGAGGGGGTTTATTGTGTACTGACTACGCTAGGAAGACGTACAATAGAAGTTAATTCCTTAACAGAGTGTACGCTTAATTCTTGTCCAAACAAGACAATGTCTGAAAATCTTCGATAAGCCCGGGAATTCGTAAGGTCAACAGAAAACTCGATTCACAACCGTTGGACGCACAAACTCAATAATAAACTACGCTTTTGACTTGGGTCTGAAGTTCTGTACTTTGATTACTGAAACGCAGACAAACCCCGCTTGTGTTAAGAAAAATCAAAGGTAATATTCATTATGTGTTAAGGATTTAGATATTGCACCTTTAAGAATTCTTGTACGTGTATATACAACGAGCAATTATTGTTTACTTCAAGTGTATACAATACGTTTTTAATATCAAAGAAAGCTTTAACCTAAATGCTCATATCGAGGTCACGAATTGTACATATTTGTGATAATTTAATCATATACAGAAGAATTGCAATATATCTTCTTATAGAAAGCTAAAAAGTACAATCCCTGACCTTGATATTCTTGGACTTATTATAAGATTCCCAATTCGCCATCAAACACCTCGAGAATTATCGAGAATGACATGAATAGGGGACGAATTTCAGGAAGCTCTATAAAAACGTTCTTCGAGGTAATTCAGCTTTAATCTAAGTCTAAATACGACGGCGTCCACAATAAAAAATAGCTGTAATTCTGAACTCCTGTCATCTACGTAAATAGTACTTATGAAAATAAATCAAGACATAAACACTTTCAAATCATGTCGAAATGCAGTAAAATAAAGCAGTTTATAAAAAAAAGAACAGTCTAATATATGCACAGACGTCGAGTAATTACAATCACGGACTGCATTGAGGGCGTACCTCTTCAACGTGGCCCCCTTTCTAATTTGGGCGTTTGACTTACTACATATTGGCCGAATAACTTAGACACGCATTAAGAAATATGCAGTCAAGTAAACGGTTTACATGAAGTAATCCGATTTGGCCATTCCAAACAAATGGAAATGGAAATGAACGTTTTTTCGTAACTTATTCAATGAATGTTTAGCTCTGTAAGGTAACTAAAAGAAATGTATTTTTCAACAAGAAGCTTTATACAAATCTTATTACAAAATGGATGTTTTTGTCAAAAGAAACAATCTCTTCCAAGACTCAAAAAGACCGTCATTCGTCAAACCTTTTTGCTAAACTTTAATTCCTATTCTTCGAATGAAATACAAACTTGTTTAGCTTAAATAAAAAAAACGAACTAAACATCCTTGTCAATTTAAAACAGTTTTCAGGAATCATGGTCAAACTTATAGCGACAGAAACTTTTTATTATCGGAAACATACGTTTCGCTTGACTTTTAAGTAGCGAGCAAGTGAACTCGTTAAGAAACTTGTCAAGGAAAACTTGTTCGTCGTACACACGAGCAAGTGAACTTGTCAGGAAACTTGTCAAGGAAAACTTGTTCGTCGTACACACGAGCAAGTGAACTCGTCAAGAAACTTGTCAAGGAAAACTTG
>JAODVM010067438.1:0-17469 GCA_025400095.1 Phenganax marumi | reverse complement strand
GATTTTTTAAAACATTCGTAAAATTTCTCATCAATCGTTATAAAACAAGATAAAGATAAATGTTCATAGACTAAACGCCGCTAAGTTTGTTTTGATAGCCAATAGGAAAGTTTGGCCGTTTTCTGTCCAGTTTTACGAGGGTTGAAAAATCTACTATCCAGTGGATAGCGCTATCCACCTTTCGTACAACCGGCCCCTGGAAGGGAGATTGAGGGAAACAAGCTTCTGTATGACTATGCCAATCAGCCTTATCCACATATAACAGTGACGTAATAAACGGACTATCACAATCTTAAATGCTTCTAGCAGTCCAATCTGATTACATACGGCTATATACATTTTGTTATTTTGCACCAGCGGTCAACAGCAGAGTGTATCCGCAAACAAACCTGATCAGGAGGAAAGTTATGAAGAAGCTGTACAATCTGATTATGATAATTCTCCTGAAAAAGAAGTCTCGCCCATTTCACACAATCATTGAAATTCTTTGGCAGTTCCTCCACGAGACTTTTATAGATGTTTTCCAAAGTTTCAACCTGTAAATAAAAGAAAGATGTTCAGTCTACTTTTCAGGTTAGGTATTTTGAAATTGAGTGAGACCGGCATAGTATTGAATGCCAACCAACGTATTGCTTCATGCCAATAAGAGCATACTGCAATTTCATGCAAGAGCGCAATCATTAAACCTGTTGAACACCAGGTAGTTTTCCCAGACGTTCCGTAAACTTGGGATCACTGCAAAAAAGTAGAATCACATGCAATAAAACTTCATCTATAAATTAATAAACAGAGACTATAATCATCATTCACCACAACACAAACGATGCCGCTATTCACCGTAAGCTTTTGCACAAATATTTTTTCAAACTGAAACAAGTTTGCTTGGAAGATATGCAAACGTTCGTCAGCCACAAGCGGCTAATTTTTCACAATTTTTCGCTTTCTGTCTAAGCCTGAAAATGTAGGCTGCAAGTCAAGGCGATCTCCAGCCTAAGCGATGACAAGCAGAAAGTTAACTACCAAGGAAACATTCATCAACTGCATGTTTAACGATTTAGGAGTGCAAAACATTTCCGTAAAATTGACAAGCATCTTTTTTCCCATGATCCATGCAAAGTTGCATAAACAAACATTTTTCCTTCATTAAAAAAGTACTTACTTTATGTATTGTGAGGCATTTTCTGCTGCTTGCGTGAAAAGACCTTCAAATGCATCTCTCGCCCACTACAGAAGAAGAACAGGATTTCGTATATTTGGTAATAATCGGTAATAATGTTATGTAAGAATCAAAATGGGATACTGTGTTAATTTATACTGTACGTCGTCATTCTGATAAAAGATTTATATTAAAACTTACTCGACTAAATATAGAATGCATTATACCTGTAGAGTATGTTCTATAGCATTAGGAAAGTTCTTCAGAGTACATATTGGTATAGATTTTTCTGGTGGATCCTGACTCGAGCTATACGACTCAGTCAAGAATGGATAGACAACCTAAAAACATCCGACCGTATTGTAAAATCAACCACGTAATCAAAGTGTTCGCCTACCGGGGATTTGCACAACCTACAATCAGGTCAGAACACCATAGAACTATCATTTTAATACAACGTATATCCACCATATACATGATATCAATTTAGCCAGAATCTCTTGCGCACCCAAACTGTTAAAAGTGGCAATGATAACAGTTGGAAAATACTTTTCGGAACAGTATTAAAGTAGACATGAGTATGATTACTCTCCCCCCCCCCGCCCCAAACAATGCCTTCAGTTTTGTTTTCATGAGTAGCACCCAAAAACCTTCTCGACACAAAGAATCAAGGTCAAGGTAAAGTTGACGAGCAGCAATCGTTTTGCTATTGGTCACGCATTTGGATCGACCTTACTATATACAGTACGAGTATGACATGGAAGTGATATGGTATAATACGAAATGGAAAACAAAGCGTGCCGACATTATTCAGGAGTAGTCTTTTTACTATACCTGTACGTTGCCTTTAGTACCCAATGTTCCGGATTCTAATAAAGGTTTCCGGTAATAAACACATCTTCTATCCATGTACAATCCTAGAAGATATGATCAAATAAACTTTCAAGGGATATGAACAGTATGAACATTAGCATCTCTTCAATAATACTCTATTGAAGAACCAAATCCGTACTTGCGTCAATGTTATCTAGAGCGTTTGCCACCCCATCCAAACTCTCAAAGAAATGATCGTCATATATTCTTAAGAACAGTTAAGGAAACGAGAAGAAATTTGGATATTGGTATATCTCTATCCTGAGAGAGGGTCTCAACGCTTGACTAGAAAGACACGCGAGAATAGCGTGGAAGCACTTTGGCATAAAAGATAGTGTTTCCCATTGAAAATGCGCGTATTCCACAAAAGGATATTTTCCGTATCAGGTCCGACCCTGTTCTGATGCGAGACAATGTGTACATCAGGATTCATAGTTTTCACAGCAGATGCAGCTACATCAGACTTAAGTTTCTGCACATCCGCTGGACGGAACAGAAACTGACGATTCAGGTTTGATCTCTCTATGCTATCCATATCTGTCACATATATTTTGCCACGAGGATCTGAGGCAAGACCCATCATTGAGAAGTTTTTCAATAGTTCACAACCAATTGCTCCAGCACCAACCTGCAGTACAAGGCAACCATTGCTGTAGGTAAACTCTCAGCTAAGCTACCCCAAAGTTTACTGTCGTATTTATTTGTACAGTGAGTATCGAATCAAAGGTAATTGTACTGCTTCTTGATTCGCAGAGAAAAATAAGAATGACAATTTAAAAAAACTTTTTCTGAAACTTACGACAAAATATTTCTGTGTGCTAAGCTTCTCTTGAAATTCTTTTCCGAAGACGCAAACTTGATTATTGTACCTAGAACCAGTCTGTAAATACGCAAGTGAAATATTGTGTGACATACTGTAATGTGATAAGATCAAAAGTGCAAGAGCGCAATGGCTCCCCAAAGTTCAGTAGGTTGAAAACAAACACAGAAAGATATTACAGATACCGCTTTGCAGGATTCTTCCTGAATTTCTTGTTCTTCAGGAAGACATTCCAAAGCATCAAAATAAAACCACTGTACAATAGGATGGAATTTCCCACTGCATGCCTGCAAATTACACAACTTTCAATAGGACAAAAAACGCATGTCCTGCTGGTGAGAAAAACTTCTTTCATTAACGTGTACGTCAAAACCAAGTGTGTCAAACATTCAAGCAAAATTAGCTAACGTAGCTATAGATCTCGACTGAACTATTTGTAGGTTAGTTTTGTCGTATATTTGATATAGTACTGCACCTTCATCACTTCCTGAGCAGTAATACCACCAATAACACCTTGCATAGGGCACAAATCTCCTCTACATTGATAAGACAATTCTCGCAATAATTTCTCGTCGACCTCGTCCACCTGGGCGATGAAAAGGAGTCATAACAGGTAAGTAAAAGTTTATTCAAATAATCGTCTTGTAAGCCAACTTTTAACATGACTAATCCTTCATTACCTTGCTACAAGCTTGTCCATTTATTTCTTTTGCTATCTCAACTAGTTTATTACCATCTTCCTGAAATAGCAATGTGTCAAAGATTACTGGAGAAGGTTGTATAAAACTCTTAACTATGTTTTCACTGCGATTTTGTAGTTAAAAACGCGATTCTGGCTGGTCGATGTTCGTACTTGGCTATGGCTAACTTTAACTACTGCATATTTAAATAAAACCGGCCCTGGATGACTAATATTATAATACACCAAAATTTATTGATCCTTGAAGTTAATAGATCTGTAGTGGAGATCATGTCCATATTACTATACATGCGTAAACACTTCGCACGGTCTATTGCACCTGTACAGTACCTTGTTTCTTGGTCGTGGAAGCGAGGAACATCTTTTTTCGTACTCATGTAAAGCCTAAATAATATATCACTCAATTTTACAACATTACAGCGCAATTAAGAGAAATCCACAACAAGATGAAGTACCTGAAAACCTAGATGAAGCTGCGCTGGACGGTCAAACTTTGCGAAGTCAGTTACAAGAAATTCCGGATCGTGAAGCGACGTCTTTATAGATTTCTTAAAAATACAATCACTACTTATAGTGTGTTTATACTGTAACCACAACAACAGGTCCAGCGCCAAATTTTGAATGCAAGTACTTGAGTACGAAGATTTTTAACTGTGTTGAATTGTCTACTACAACTTGTTTAACATGTTAGACTATATCAACAATATTGCTGCCAAGAAAAAAATGGCGATTTAAGGAGCTGACGCCAATCGACTATAACAAAAAGATTACGGCGTGTCGATTTCACCATGATCCTTTGCACGAATATTTTCATATGTGATGAAAATACCAGAAACCACATCGTTTGAAGTCGGCAACGTTTTCAGCCAGAAATCTAGTCATCTGTTTTTTGATGCTGTTCAGGCCAAATTCGTCAACTGTCACTTTAAACAATGAAGAACCGCAAAGGACTCTGGTAAAATTGACAAGTCACCATTTGTTTTATTATGGTTGCACGTCACGTCTATACTTACAAAGTTCTTTGTCTCGGGCATCTTGCACTGAATAGCATACCCACCAGAAACATAATCTGATAGATCTGATGTATCTCCAATACTGAACGTATAGGGACCTAGAAACGTTTTGTAATTACGAACTCTAGGTATCACAAACACTAACTGCCACATGCCGGAAACTTCATATCCAGCAAGTTCTTTGTATGAAGGCCAAACTCATACTATTTTCACTCATTCCAAAAACAGACTTCGAATGAGCTTCATCTCAAGTGCAAATATGAAATATGTTACGTACATACATCACATACATTATTAGAAAATGAATGCAATAAGTCTCACCCAAAACTTTAATTTTCTTTGGTTCACAGTTATTCAACTCCGTCATGCCCTAAAAATTCAAAAAGAAACTTAACCATATATACGGCAGTTCGTCATACACGGCCAAGTACTTTATACTAGCACTGACTCTTATACTCACTTTCAACAGGGGTTGTCACAGCTTCTGCGCACAAGCGAGAAAATTACTCCTCTAAAAGCTACTTACCTTTACTTCTTTAAACGTAACGTAATCTCCACTTTCAAATCCATGTCTCTGCTCATCCAAGCACGTTACAATGCTTTCTTCACCCTAGTGCATTACAGTATATACAATATAGGTGTTAACAAATGCTTTGGCCTCTTGTTCCAAACATGCAACCACAAGATAACGTCTCTTACTTGTACTGAGTATAGCTAATAACCATGCAAGCGAAAGTTTTTTGCCACAATAACATCAAATGTATGAATGGAAGCTGTTATCGCAAATGTAAGCAGTGAAAGTACAAGTGTGTTCTTCAAGTATTGTTCGTTTGAGATTCGTATTACTAATACGGCTACGTTGTATCGGGGGCCCGTTGAACGAAACCCGTTTATCTGCAGCAGTGGATACACTAGAAGTTTATAAACACCTCCACCTCCTCGTGTCTCGCAAGTGTTTCAAATCCGATCTTTTCTACTGAACCTGTAGCTAGATACACATTACATTCAGTTAAAAAACTTTCACTTTAGTTACCTAATGATGATTTCTGTTTTGAGCTTATTCACAAGCTAAACACGCCTCACACAACCGGCCCTCGTTCAAGTCTAGCGAATATGTGGTGTAGCTATGACGCTAACAATTTGACCTGGCAATCTCACATTCTCACAAATAACAAAATTAAACCTTACCATACATAAAGTCAATTTACGTTTATACTTTAATACACTGCACTACTTTAATCCAGGAAATCATATGAAAAGATAAGTTATTTGTTGTCTTGCTATTTTTGCATTTCTCATAAGTGTTTGGTCTGCAAAAACTGATGCTCTCTACATTTGCTTCTAGAAATTTGACAGGTCTCATAAAACACACAGTTACGAACCTTTGTAATAGCAGAGACCATTATAGTGATTGCTTGTTCACCATTAGTATCTGTGATGACAAAATTCTCTCCAAAATCACAAAAAATCTGACTGAAAATCAAAGCACACTTCAGGATATAATGATAATAACCTGTTCATCACATATAGTTAGACCATATGCAGTGTGCACTGCCATTCAACTGGGTAATGAACAAAGTTAAGCAAAATTGTTTCATCATACCCAAAAAGGCCTCTTGTATCAGCTATAATAAATTTAATTCCTTCACTGTGACAAAATTCTCCAATCCAGTTTTGTTCCTCTGCAGACGATGAAGTCAGGACAACCACCTTGGAAGAACACAAATAATCAACAAAATGACATTCTAGAATATTGCTGAGCACAGTACGTACGTAGAACAATGTTAACAACAAGTGTAAAATGGACAAAATACATTACTGTACCTGGAAATTTATGAGTATTTCCTTGGTAATCTCTTTGGTAGATGTCGACACAGGAACGTAGCTGTTAAGCTCAGAAACATGAGGCTGTGTGACTAATGCCCGGTTTTTGCCAGCATCTTCAGGACGTAGGAAATACTACAAAGTTTCACATCCATTTAGGATTGATCATGTAATGCAAACATTTAATAACAAACACACATGGTAAAAGTTTGTTAAACCTTTACCTGAGATGATAGATCTTCTATCTTGACATTGTCAGGATCATGAAGTGTAACAGATTTGACTCCACCAAGGACAATATTTTTAGCTGAAAAATATACAAGATATGATACATGTATGTCACGTTTTTACGAGTTTCTTTTAGCTCTTCGGTGATACGTGGGTAAATAAATTATTCTATTCTATTCTATTCTATGTCACTTACACCTAAAAATCCTAGAATGCATGTTTATCAATGCATGTGTGCAATGAGAAATATCATTTACTAACATACCTATCTCAACACCAAGCCCTTTCATTCCAGATATCAATACATTAGATTTTGCCATTTTTTGCATAGCTTCATGACCCAACACATACCTGGTAATTATAGTCAGTATTACAAGTACAACCTGGCAATGCAGTATTTGAAATCTCATATGACTCCACCAATCAAAACTACTAAATAGATAACAATAAGCTGTTAACCCATTAAAGTGCAAGGGTCCTCCTGGGGCAGACTGAATTGATCACATGGTTGGTATGCATGTTCTATACAATTTACTATTCCAACAAACACACTTATTGAACATGCTTTAATCACCAAGGGCCTAAGCCAAACGCTTCTAAAACAGCAAAGCTTCTATTTCCCAACAGCAATTTACACCCCTTCACAAATATGGCAAAAACGATAGTAAGTTGTGAAGTGAGATTCTCTGGCACAGTTTGTATGTTTAGATGATGATATACATAAGTAATGCACAAGTGTGACACAAACGTTTGACAATTTTAGAAAAGAGTAAAAATTTCTTTAACATTTTCATGCTAAAAATAAACACTAAAGCTCAGGCAAATGTTCAAACTTACAAGCAATAAACAGCATCTTATTGACAAAAAGCAAGTTAGGAGACATGAAATGGTAATTCATATTTTTCATGAGCAGCCAAATAATATTACATGTTAATTTGGTAAATAAAGTTAAACGATTTAGTATTTTAATAAAATGCCTTCATTTTTAAGCAAAGTGCTCATATTTATACCTAATTAATTCCTATAAAAGCACCGAAAACCATGACATGTATTTTGACAACATTAACAAGCAAAAACAATATCTTTTTTCTAATTTAGCATTTTTTTTAAATGTTGTTTTATTGCTGTTTTACATTTATGCACAACATTTGCAACATCCTTGTCATTGTATATATGAATATCTAGTGGAGAACAGCGCCAATTTGCAGTCAAAACGGAATTACCTGCACACTTTCATTTCTCTAATTGGCTGCATAGTTCGGTATTAACATTTGATTGGTTGTGAAGTTCGCTACTGTTTTCAATATTTTTGTGGTAATGGATATAGAATTGCTGAAAGAAATGTAAACAATGTTGAGAATAAATTCACGCTGCAACAAGCCAATTTGATTTCGAGGCTTGTAAACACTGCAGCATGATTATATTCTCAACATTGTCTGACATTGTTTACATTTCTTTCAGTAGTTGTGTAGCCATTACAAAAATATTGAAACCGATAGTGAACTTCACAACCAATCAAATGCTAATACCGAACTGTGCAATCAATTACAGAAACAAAGGTTTGCAGGTATTTCCGTTTTGACTATAAAACGTGCATTTCAACCGGGTCATCTATATCGCCTTGTTCTGAAAAACAAACCCATAAACATTAAATCAGTTTAGCAACACCGAACTTGACAGTTAGTGAGGTACAGAACAATAGTATGTGTCTTTGCATTCAAACTATCCCATGGAAATGGTGTCACACTTACCATGAATCTGCAACAATATCACACATTTTCACTACTTTGGTTTGCTAAGTTGCTTTATATTTTGTCAAACAAGAACAGCAAAAATGAGTGAAAAAGTAAAATTCGAATATAGAAGCTGTCTTGCATCACTGAACTACCGAAGTACATGGTCTGGCCAAATCCATGAAATCACTCTTAAGTCGTGTCAATGATGCCATCAAGCGCATATTGACAAGCTGTGGGGTTTTTAGATGAACACAGCGTAGTATTCCTACAGTATATATATTCTTTCTAAGACCACTCCAGCGTGAACAGTATCACCGATCCAGATAACAGTTTATGCGCATCTCTATAAATATTATTGATTAGTCATTTGTACACAAAAATAGAAACTTACAGCTGTCTAGAATACAGACTCTCATCAATTTGTGAATTATTCTTTGCCATGTCACTGTCCTATGTAAAAACAGATATAAATGTAGTTACTGTAAAATGGAAACAATGTAATACTCACTTTGAACAAAAGTAAACATAAACTAACTCACCGTATGATGATTAAAATTGTTGTTATTCAATTTTACCGAGTTTTGCTCACTAGTTTCGTTATCTCTTCTGGCTTTCTTTGCAGGAGGAGAAGAGGTTAATTCCTCAGAATTTGCAGACATCTACCATAAATATTTTGAATAAACTACGAGAAGAAAACATTTATTTCACTACTCTGATGTCGAAACTCTCTTCCAGAATTCCCACGAGCAATGAAATTATTTATAAGTCAGATACAGCAAAAAACACAGCCGGTGAACTCTGCTTGCCTCAGGAACCCGAACGTTTCAGTTTTACTTTACCAATTGGACCACAAACAGGACGGACTTTGGGATTGGGTCTTCCACACATGCGTGCTGTATGATTTGACGTAATGACGTAATGCACCACGCGAGGAACGCGTAATCAACATCGCCCAGAAACAAACGAACAATGGTAATTCCACCACTAGACGATCCACTGCAGACCACTGAAGCGATTACTTCTATTTGAGCTACACGAGCAGTTGAATTAATGGCTGAAAGTGTACCCAGACTAAGTGTGATTAAGAAGTCCAAACTTCATGATACTGAAAAGGAAAAGCAAGTTTTGAGGTATAAAATTAACCTACGAGAGTAAGAGCATTGCTGGAAAGTTTGGCATGCAAACATTGCTGACACAGCAAAATTTTGCAGCAGAAAAACAGTAAGATCAAGAGAAAAGCACTATTCTGCAATTCTCAGTCAGCAGTATTGCAGCAGAATGAAAGGCACAACTTGTCGACTTGCAGTAGTCTTCTGCAGCAGCCGAAGCGTTCTTTCCATTGCAGAATAAGAGTTCAAGTACCACCCTACATTCTGACCTTAGGCTAGTTACCCCAAAGTACTGTAGTAAAGTTTCTACCATTCATTTAATCAGATCTGTTTGTTTGTTTGTTTGTTTGTGTCTGTTTATCTGTCTGTCTGTCATGTTGTTTGTTTGAAAGCAAGATAGTTCAAGTACTGGAAAATAGTTCTCAGGTTTTACAAAAGTTTCCAGAAACGATGAGCATATAAAAGGACTGGGTTCCAAAGACTACATATCATCCTTAGGGATGAGATAACACAGAAATGTTTTAAAAAGTAAGCTCAAACGAAAATCGTGAACTATATGGTCTAATGCCTCCATGCAAAGAGACTCTTCATGTCAATTTGAGATCATTCAACAATTTTAACACCACATTAAAAACTAACTGTCTGAAAAAAAGTTTCTTCCTACATAATGCCTTGAACTCCTAGTTTCATTATATTTAGTATGGTATAGTAGTATTATTTAAATCACAATTTATCAAGTAGTATTTTGTATCGTAGATTATTGTGCCCTATAATATTTTTCACATGTAAATACAAGTGTAATTCAGCCTATAGCTTGAATGTCGTATGATTCAAGCCGTCTAACATAGCCCAACCTAACTGTCATAGTCTAGGTATTCTAATGATGCATTGTGCATTAGTATAGCGTGTAGACATGTAATCAATGTCGACTGGCAGTATAACTTTAGAAACTTTACTCTTTCAACTTCCATTGACTACATTTAACATATTCTCTTAAGTTAAACTTTGAAAACAAACCAACAGTATTTATTGAGACAACTGATTTCATATGAAACAGGTGCATCATCTTATTAAGCTGCTAGCAGGCTACCCTGATGTTTGGCAGAATTGAGCAAATAAGCATGGTGCTCAGGGTTGTGATGCTTTTAATTGGTTAAAAAGAGAACTTACCAGATAGTATAGTCTAAAGCTTAGTTAACCCTGGTGGTGAAGCCAATCTGACAATTTGGTCATGCTATGCACATTTTTCCTTGAGCACAGACTCTGATGACAATTAATTTCTAAACAATGAATGAAGACGACAATATAGAATTTGCACTGCATGACCAAATGGTCTGGCTGGCTTCATGACTGGTTAACCTAATATTAAGCTGCAAGCTGTACTCATGTTCTCTTCAATGGTAGAATCATCTGGTATTTAACAGAGTGAAATAAATGAGTGAACATGTTTGTCTTGACACAGCAGCACATTACGCTGCAAGTATACTGTATGTCTGCAAAAGTTACTGAGCAGAGAAAAAAGTAACTGCTAAACTTGATGAGATAAAAAGACAAGGGGAAAGTGACTGCAAGAGTTTGTCGTACAATATGGCAAATAATGTATACCGTATTTACTCGATTGAGCGCCGCCCCTGATTGAGCGCCGCCCTCGAATGAGCGCCGCATTTGAGATCAAATTTTTTTAAAGAGCGCCGCCCCCGAATGAGCGCCGCACAAGTTATTTTTAATTGCGGCGCTTAATAGAAGCACCACCAGAATCGTTGAAAACGTTAAAACAAAACAACCGTAAATGTTAAATCGACCTCGGAAATTTATTTCTTGTATTACAAGGCGTTTTAGTTCAAAGTATTACAATGCTTTTTAGTTCAAACTTCTTTATATTATTGCTGAAAGTTATTGTTATAATTCACAAGTAAAAGATTTTTTAAAGAGCGCCGCCCCCGATCGAGCGCCGCATCTGAAGCTCTGAAAATTTAAAGACCGCCGCGGTGTTCAAAAGAGTAAATACGGTAATCGCCATTGGTAGAAACTTGCTAGTAAGCTATTGCAAGTTCTGCTATCTGATTGGCTGCACTACTCCATATTGTTCGTCGCTAGACAGCGAGTAGCGAAGCGGTACGCTGCATCTCTGTAGCGCGTTTTTTAAATACGGCTTTTTCAGTGAATACGTAGACCATTGTGCAAATACTCTCAGCTAGTTTGCAGTTTCTACCTACTAAGACAATTAGATTATTAGCTTTCTTTTTATGAGGTGAAATCTCGAACTCGTGATCTAATTGTTAATTAGAGACGTAATTATCATCTCAGCAAACAGATGCACATTCCTCATTACAGATGAAAAGGACGTGCCAATTTAATTGCAAAACGTTTTACAATGCAGGCGAAATAGCTCTGCCTCAGCAAAGTTTGCAAAATTTGTATATTATGGAATTACTTGGGGAAATTGCTCGTTACCATTGTCGGTTCCAAGCTGGCAACCATTTTCGCACGAAATTCAAGTATACACAAAATTTGCAAACTTCACAGAGCTACATCTCTTACCTTTTAAAAGTTTTCGCAACCATACTTTGAAATTTTACTAAATGCGATGTGTCCTTTTCTGGCTGTGCTAATGAATCTATTTCTTCGTGCCTAAATCAAAGTTCAGTCCATGATGGGTTATCCAAGACACAATGCACCCCAGTGCTTGCGAGTATATTTTATTTGCTACTGCACATGTGTGAAATTATAAAGATTGTCGGAAATATTAATAATCATCTACGTCTCCTATCTTAGAAACGAGTTGTACAAAGACTTAAATGCAAACCAGTGGCCAATAGTGTACAGTCCTGCTTACAACATCAGCTTTTTTGGTCTTCAAAAACTTCATCCATTTGATTCAGGAAAATGGGGTAGAGCTGTTGCATTTCTCATAGGTGCGGTATAAGCACTTTTACGCTGTATTTAAATCACTAATGGGGTGCACTTCATACCTGCATGGTGGTATTGTTGAGCATGACTGTTGAGATTGTATGGTCTGTATTGTGCAGTTTTGCATTGAGATTGTAGTTGTCTGACGAAAGGAAAAGACGTTTTACTTTCATCAAGCCTTCACGTTTACGAAGGATACAGGAATCAATTTCGTGTTTTACTAAATTATGAAATTTATTTGCGAAGCAGAGAGTGGTGTTTTAAAAGAGGAAAGTTTTATTGCACCAGCTGAACCAACCGAAGAGCATTTGCTTGAGATTCACACGAAGGCATACCTGGATCATTTAAAGGTACTACTTATCACTTTGATGTTTCTTTGATACTCATTTCGTTCATAGACGTACCAAGTCTCCAATTCCTTACTATTTCACGTGCATATATAATGTAGTGGTCCTGGAAAGTTGCTGTTGTTACCGAAGTACCACCTGTTGCACTTTTACCAAACTTTATTGTCCAGAGGGTTTTGTTGAAACCGCTGAGATTGCAAGTTGGAGGAACAATTTTAGTACGTATGAAATATCTACCGTTCAACCTCTTTGTGACTACTTTACAAAGTGGCTGCTTAACGCAGACTCGCAGAGTATATAGACCTAGAATATCTATCAGTGCTTTGAAACTAATAACCTGGGAATCTGTGTGAGGTGTCAGGTATGTTAAGCAATACTATGAGGCAGGTATATCGCCCCAAGTTTAACTGCGGTATACTTGACAAATGGTTGCGCCAGGTAAATTTCGCAGGCTAGTCGTTTGATGGAGCTAATTATAAATAAATACTTCGAAACATCATTTGGGCTCGCTGTTTCTCTGACCGAATGGAATTGACAGTTTCCTAAAAGGATACTTTGAATAGTAATTGGAGTTCGTATATGAGTTTAGTGAGGACACTTGGTAGTGTGGTTCTAATTTGATTGAGGTTGAAATAAATATTTTTTTAATACTCCGCAGTTATACAAGTCTAGCAAGTTCTTCTCTTTTGTCCTGTAGGCTGGAAAATTGGCATTAGATCTAGGATGGGCAATAAATATTGGTATATGTTGTTTTAGATGATTTACAGTAATGTCCTCTGGAGTATTTGTATTTTTGCAATGATTACAGCTGTGGGTTGAGGAATTAAAACAAACATAGCATTACTAAAACTGCTTTAAATTTCTAAGGAGGCGGATTTCATCATTGTCACAGTGCGGATGGAGGAGGCTTCTGTGCTTACGCCGACATTACTTTGTCAATTCACGTAAGTGAAATCATGAACAGAATATTCTCCGTCTTTAGCAAACTTTTGAAAGTCATAATTATACGGGAAAGGGCTATGCGAAATAATGTAGGTATGTAGGTCGAAATTAGAATATAAGAGAAAATTACAAAATGTCTGCATGTTTTTATTATCGCTCTGATTCATTTTTTGTGTAGTTTTTGTTCAAGAATGTTGAATCAGTTTCTAAAGCGATGATAATTGACCTTGACGCTCACCAGGCATGTATTTTCTCACTAACATCCTTTTATCATCTTGCCGCATTTAAGAAGTCTCATCAGCATACTTACTGACATTCATTGTCTTCCTATGGTATGCAAACGAACTACGATAGAAACAAAACGTAAACTTCATAGCACAATTTAGTGTTTGATTATGCAGCTGCAATTTTTGTTTAAAACACTGTTTTCCATATAGGGCAATGGTCACGAGCGTGATTTCTTAGACAATCCTGATGTGTACATCTTGGATGTCTATAATGCTGGAATATATCCTCGTGATGTTGAAGCAAAAAGTAAGTCGCGCTGCATGTGTTCGGTAATCCTTCCACTTCCTTTTTGGGCTTTAATGAGAGTGAGCAAACGAAACGCTACATTTGCCGTTTGCCCGATAATTTGCTCAAATTTCTATCTCGTGCGTTTTTCTCCTTTTCTCTTTTAAACTGGCTAGATTTTGGCTAGCCTGTGCACAAACTGAAATACTCTCGTATTACTAGAGTATTTCAGTTTGTGCACAGGCTGGATTTTGGCTCGCTTGACTGAAACCCCGCAATAAAAGTCCCAGCAAAACTGAGGCTGATACTTGCTGCAAGTCTGTCAAGCTAATCATCTACGGCCAATGAGCTTAATTTTCTAGAAATAGAGGGCGAACACCCGCCAAAAGTGTGAAGCCTGACCTGGTACGCCATCGCGGGAGTGCATGTCAATTTCGGTCCTTCTACATTTCATATCCGCGCGATTTGTCTGTTTTCAAAGTTTTCAGGGTTTTTATGTCGTTTTCGCAAAAATTCATTTTCCTAACCTTTCTTGACGTTGGATGGCTAAAAGTACTTCAGTAGGTGGTTTCCATGAAACGAATATCGCCACCGGTATATTCCAAGGATTTTAGTGTTTTTATCAACATTTTTGTTCAAAAGAGGAGAACAAGATTGCTGTATCCTCAGCACAATTAACTTTCATATAGACAAAATCGTTAACGTTAGCTAAACTGTCTTTCGGGTTTTTTAACCGAAGTACAGAAATTATGTGTGAATTTGAATTTACCTGTCAACGGATTAATTCGATGAACAGAGAGCTTTAGCTTGAGGCTTGAGCAAGAGATCGGCAGTTGTTGTTCTACGGCTGATGACAAGCCACGTCTAAACCTAAATGTACTCATGACGTCCGTGCCAACAGAAAGTCACCTGCATGAGCTCTCTACTCTTGGAACGACGTTCCGTCCAAATGTATGTATATTACAGGCTCTAACCTCTAACACCCTAGCCCCAACACCAACTGCGGCTCGTATTACAATGAGCGAGAAAATTCACAAAAGCGCCAAACAATAGCTTGTAGCAGTTACCTGATGTCGTGTGTGATGGCCTGGAGATTTTGTTGGCTTTACTTTTCCCCCACAAATGAATACGTATTGCTTCTCCACTTCTGAAATTTGAGCTCACTGCGTTATGGCACCGAACATGAGGCCCAATAAATAAACGTTTGCATAGGTTGTAATTTTTTCCCAATGATAAAGCCACACCTCGACAAGCAAAAAATCAATTGACTACGTTGTCGGTATTACTTAGAGAGGAAACAAAAAAATTTTTTTTACTTCATACAACAACACGACGTTCGTTACTTTACCAACATGTTGCACCATGTACCTCATTTTCATGTTACGTGTGACGTAATCACTGCATTTTTTTCTCATGTATTCTCACTTCTAAGGTGAATTTGTTGTTAAAATCGTGTTTTTATTCACATGAATAATTGTTCGGCAAAAAATTAATGATATTTATAAATGCACTTAAACTTCGTAGGAGCAATTAGGAAGAAAGTTGAGTTAAGGCATGGAACTGATGACGCAACGTACCTTGCGCTAGTTGAAAGGTAACTAGTTCCCGTTATGTTTCGACTTTCTTTTGGATCACATGAAAACTAGAATCTTGGTACAGTGAACTCCTTGTAACCAACGATCAGATTCATCCCGTGCATGTTCATGGCGAATCGAAGTTTTGAGTTTGATCTGAGTAGCGTTCCGTGTCACCAAGGTACAATAAGTTTTTTCGGCAGAAAGAAATACAGCTTACTAAATGCTTGACTGTTTTGGGGCGGCCTGCTTGGACATATTGACATACACCTGTCCGATACTCTGTTTAATCTGGAAGGCTTAATTACACGAGTGATGTGTTTGCGCATGGTCAATTCTGTTTGTTCATGAAACAATTTTTTACAGAAACATAAAAGAAGCATTGAGTGAATTTCATCCAGATATCATTGTCTACAATGCAGGTGAGCAAGCTTATGAAATTAAGTAATTCTAAGCTTCATGGGGACCTGAAAACAAGGGTATTTAGAAAGTTTCTTACTTTTATATGATGCAATAGTTGTCAGCATACATATTATCCAAAATAAGAATTACAGTTGCCATTGAGTTTTCTTGAAAGCACAAAACAATGGACAAGGTCCAAAACCTTACACATCGCACTTAACATAATGCAACTCCGTCATTTCTGATAACGACTAATAGACAAACTAAGTCTAGTTTGCTTAGCACAGTGTTATACGTCATATCTGCATATTTGAAAGTTGTTATAATGGTAGTCGTATAGCTTTTAAATCTTTTTTAAATCTGTTTAATTATTTTAAAGTGGCTATAATATTCATCCCAAGAAGTAAACTACTCGTGAAGTGATGAATCAATATAGTTGCTTTATTGATTGCTTCATATAGTGAGGAAGAAATTAGCGTCGTATAATTATGATTGTGATGTAGTATCATCACAGTTACCTCAGTGTATGGTTTGCTTTCCAGGAACTGATATTCTTGAAGGTGATCCTCTGGGAAACCTATCTATTACTGAGCAGGTACTGTATTTGCCCTGTCGAAGTGATTTTAAAAACTTTAAGCTTCACAATTTGTACGTCAATTTACACCGTTTAGGTTACTCAATGAATACGGGTCAAAAGTAACGATAGAATATATTGAGAGATGAAACTTATGTGTGAATAAGTAAAAATGAAAACAGTTTTGTAAAGGTATATCGAAACGGATGCAACCTCCACACGTTGAATACTATTGCATCGATGTTGAATCGCGTTTGAATTCTTTCAAACTTTTCGTCCAACATTGACACAATTTCACGAATATGTTGCGTCCACTTAAACAGACCATAAGCTAGTACATTCTGGTTTAATAAAAACACTTATATATGCAGAGAGAGTTTGGGAGCGAGGTTAATTTTAAAAAGCTGCAATCATAGTTTGAATGTTTTTATTCGGCGTTAAGAGTAACCAGGAGGTAGTTGACTTATATCTGCACAATACTATTTGAACAGCAGCGTGCTTCTCGTTCAATATCGTTTGTGAATTATTAGGGAATTATACTTAGAGATGAAATGGTGTTTCAATCAGCCAGAAAAAGAAACATTCCGATTTTTATGCTAACATCAGGAGGCTATCAGGTATATTATGCCTTGAAATGTAGTTAACGTATTACCCAGTTTCAAGTTTCAAGTTTTCAAGTTTTATTAAAAATAAGGAACACATAGCAGCTGTATTACAAACTGAATTGCGTGCAACCTTTACATATATA
>JAODVM010067327.1:0-17471 GCA_025400095.1 Phenganax marumi | reverse complement strand
CGGACCGTAAAATTGAAAATATTCTTTGGTAGTTTTGATTGCGATGAAGACCAGATAGCGTTAAGTGAAGAAAGGGAGAATTTGAAGACACTCGCAAAAAAGGATCCTTGACATTTTAGTTGGTTCAATAGTTTATTCTCTTGCAAAGATTGAAACTTCTTTAAAACTTCCTTGGTTGAATTGTAATTGTCGTATTGAATGCTAGAATGAGTGTTAGTTAACTTCCAGAGTTTATTTATAGAGTCATTTGGAGATGTTTTTAAGGCATTGCGTAGAACTGTTTGACATTGTATAAATTTAATGGATGCAGGTGGTATGTTTAGACCAAACTTGTTATGGGTAAGATAAACATTGCTTAGTGTTCCGCTGATTGGTACCTCTAGCCACTTCCGAATGTAATTATTCACTAGGGGATCAATATTTTCAATTATCCAAGTTTTAGGAATTGCAGCGATGGTGAAATGCCAGGACAGTTTAGATAAAACGTAGCGACTGTAGAGAAGAAGCTTGTTTTTCGGATGCAGAGGTTTAAGGTCTACTTCAGACATCAAATCGTTCACAAGAGAGAGCAGCTTAGATTTGTGTACTTGATTGGACATGTGAAAGTCAAAAAATCGTCCCAAATATTCAAAAGATTCTCCGATTTTGGTTGTTGGGATAAGATTATTATTAATTAATAGCTTTGGCAGATATTGGATAGATTTAGTAAGGGCTTTCTTGATACCAAAAGTGCTACATTTCTCAACTCGAATAAACATATCAGACCATTGGCACCAGATGGAGAATCGATTAATAATAATAATAATAATAATAATAATAATAATAATAATAATAATAATAATGATAATAACAACCCTCCTCGTGATCACTATTTTGATGTGGTGGAGAGGCTTGTGAACCTTTATGACCCTAAGAGCTATGCTGGCTGGAGCTTATGCTCCTGGTAGGGCCACCCAAGCCAGACAGGTTGAAGGGGAGAGGTCAGACTGGATAGGTGGGGCTCATTAACCATGCATGGTATCCTAGCGAGGAGATGGGAAACTCCAAAATTAAAATTCCTGCTTTAGGGCAATGCTAAACCTCATAAATGATGAAAATGGAAAATAATATACACAGAGAAAACGGCATAAATGGGACTGGAACTTTGAGTGAAAGTGCCTCGCCCGGCTGGGTGGTGGGGAAACAGCAGCCCACACCAGGTTGTCATCAAGCTACTGCTAGAACTAAATGGAAGAAGGAGGTCAATAGAGTAATGAGATGTTACTACATGAGCGAACTATCTAGAAGAGGATATAGAAGACGGAAGCCGACGGAACTCAAGAGGAATGAGAGATCAATTACTCATCGATAAGATGATTCTAAAGAACTGTAAGAGAAGGAAAAATGGCTTTGGAATGGCTTGGATTGACTACAGAAAAGCTTTTGACATTATCCCTCACTCATGGATCTTAAAATGTTTATGCTTATTTGAGGCCACTGAAAATATGGTCCAGTATATTGAGAATTGTATGAGCCAATGGCTGGTGCAGTTGTCAGCAAATGGGAACATCTTTGGGATGATAAATGTTAGAAGAGGAATCTTCCAAGGAGATAACCTATCGCCACTGCTATTTGTAGTAACTCTGATCCCATTGTCATTAATCCTGAGGGAAGTTAAAGCTGGTTATGACCTTACGAGGAAGAAGGAACTTCTAAATCACCTTCTGTATATGGATGATTTGAAACTTTAAGGTAAAAATGAAAAGCAAAATGATACTTTAATAAATATGGTCTGTATATTCAGCAGTGATATTGGAATGCAATTCAGCATTGACAAATGTGCAGTAATTGTAAAAAAATGCTCAGATTATCAAAAGCACCCAAAATAAAAATAGAGCATTGGAAAAACATCAAGAAGAAAGCACATCACACCCAACTGATGCCAGGAGAAGGCTGTTCTGGGTGTGCACATTGTGACTCTCAATGCGTTTTCTTTTGACAACACTCTATCACATTGTTTACAGTGTAACTGCAGGTGGGGACGTCATGACAAGGCATCGACATTCATATGGTATTTTCCCTGTCTATGTACAATTTCTATGTCATACTGCTGGATCTTGTGAAACCACCAAGCCAGTTGACCCTCAGGGCATTTAAAATTTATCAACCAATGCAATGACGAATGGTCCGTTTGCACAACGAACTGTCTCCTGTACAAGTATGAGTGAAAATGACTCAAAGCATTTACATTTGTGATGCAGTATTGGCATTGAGTTCGATCAAGCGAATGACTGGAGTATGCAATGACTTTCTCCTCCCTGCTCTGCTTCTGTGACAGTACCACTCCAATTGCACTATCTTCTGCTGATGAGTCCCACACAAACACTTGATTTTTCTTTATTAGATGAGTTGATGTGCTAGCAGTGGTTGCAGTCCTGAATGGGTTTTTGGTAGCACTAGCATGACCCCAAGAAACTTCATAATTCTGCAAGACACGTATGATTGGGCCAGTCTTTTACACTGGTGACCTTTGCTGATCAATCAAGATTCCATCTTTACTAAAGTATCCTGAAGTACAACAACCCAGCAGCAAGGAAGACTGAAGTCTTTATCTTTTGAATGTTCAGAAAAGGTACCTGAATGTCTCCAGCAGTCATGAACTTCTCTGCGATGCTCAAGCAGCCTCTATTGCTCCAAAGAGTTGCATTCCAACATACAATCCTCACAAATCTTTGCTTTTTTGCCAGTCACCAACCCACAAACAATTATTGACCAGCCAGATACTTGCCAAATCCAGACCAATCTTTAGCAAAACCTTACCAGTCTCAATTGATATATTACTACCAGTGCTCACAATCATGCGCATCAAGTCTCCCTCCAGTGTTCCCTCAATGTAGAGTCCATCATTCCTTTGCCATAAAGTTTCAGTTTGTGATGTCGTTGGGACTGCTTCTTTTAATGTCAAACCCAGCCCCTTGGACTTGACTTCTTCTCGTTTCTCTGCTTGGAATTCTCTTCTTGGGACTTTGAACAGCCCCATCACAAGTGCTTTTCCAACGCACACGTCCAACATTTCTCCTATTGGGTTGGTGACTATTGAGGCCTATTGAGTTGTTCAATAAGCTTCACGTCTGCTAATCAAGCAACCAGTCTCTTGCAACTCCTTCCTTTCTGTGAGCTCAGCAAGTCATTTCCGTTGTAGCTCTAGTTATTGTCTCTTCATTTTCATCTCTAAGTATTGAGTTTCTCTCTACAATGCTAGCTTCTTTTTTATCTGTTCTAACTGCAACTGTAACTTACTCAGAGGAATTGGACTAGTACTTTGTTTTGACGTTACACTCAGTGCTGGGGCCAATTTACTTCTGGATGATTGTTTCCTAAAGCTGTAGCCACACCCTGACCTTAGGACAAGGAATGACCTCTCAGGGGACATTCAATCCTTTTGAGCCACCCTGCAGTATGTCAAAAAGGATGAAGTTTAACTACTTCATCCTTGTCATGATCTCTGATGACATCCATGTTCAATCTTTCATTTTTATCGCATCTCATGCCCATTTCAATGCCCTCTACTTGGTTAAAAGGCTGCTTACTTTTCAGATAAATTACTAACTCTCTGGTTACTGATACACACACACAAGTGCACATATTAGATCACAGTCTTGGAATTCTTTACCATATTCCAATCACAGACTGAACCCATAAAGTCTCACAAAGGTAAGCAATCTTTACCAACAAATCTCTACAATTATAATGTGACTATATCTTGATGTAGCATGAAGTGTCAATGGTCGGAATTGGTAATCGGAATTTGTATTGAATCTGTAATCGAGTATATTGGGATAAATCCGTATTAAATCTTCTCTTTACTAGGTAACTATATCTTAAATACCATTGTTAATTGTATGTAATAATTGATTGTAAAAATACCTGAACTGATAAGAGAGAAAGATAGAAGGTAAGATACGAAAACACCCTAACTAAATTCTCTAATTTCCTTCACCTACACTGTTGTAAAAGATAAACCTTATATGGTAGTAATAGTAAAATGTAACCATAATCCTGTACCAATTATTATGTAATCACTTGTATATATAGATGTAACCTTGGTTTAGTTCAATACAATGATTTGAGCTGTAGAAGTGTGAAGTTGTTTGTGAGCTATAAGTAGTCATTGGGGCAAAACGTCTGCATCCCAAAACTTAACAGGTTTTGATCCAAGAAGAGCTCTTGTCTTCAACGGAGACTAAGCCAAATATGAACTCTGGGAAGTGAAGTTTCTGTCGTTCATGAGAATTCAGAAACACTATATGACGTGTTTGTAGCTAGCGAAGCCGAAAAAGAGATAAATGAGGAAAGGAATGCCAATGCCTTTGCTGAACTGGTCCAGTGCCCAGACGATCAAAGCCTAGCATTGATAATCTCGGAGGTGAAAGACGATGGAAGACATGCTTTGGAAGTATTGTTAGAGCACTATCAAGGCAAGGGAAAACCAAGAATCGTTGGCCTATACACAGAGCTAACATCATTGAAGAAAGGTGAAAATGAGACAACGACCAATTACACAATTCAAGCAGAGACTGCTGCAACTGCATTAAAAGCTGCTGAAGAGATAATAAGTGACGGGTTGCTTATTGCAATGGTTCTAAAGGGACTGCCGAGAAGCTACAAAACATTTTCAACAGTGATAATGCAACGAGAAAAATCAATGACGTTCAGCGAATTTAAAATTGCATGGCGGAATTACGAAGAAAACAAGACGAGTTCCCACACACCAGACGACAAAGAGAATGTAATGTTGACCAAGCAACATAAACGATTCCAGGGTAAATGTTTTAAATGCGACAAGAAAGGCCACAAAAGCTCGGATTGCTGGATAAAGAGTGGGAGATGGTGCAGTAAGTGCAAGACAAAGACGAACCAGACGAGAGATTGCAGAGCCAAAAAGGAGATGCTGCAAAGACTGCAGCAGAACAAAAGAAGAAGAAAGAAGATGACGAACCCTCGTTTATTTTTACATTCCAAGACTCAAGCGACGAAGGAAGAACCGTGGGAAACACAAACCTACTTGTTGACAGTGTTGCAACAAGTCATGTAATTACCGACAGGTCTACGTTTATAAGCTTTGACAATAATTTTAACCCTACTACTCATTTAATGGAACTAGCTGACGGTAGCAAAGCTAATGTCGTTTTAGGAAAGGGGAATGCCAAGGTGAAATTATTTTATGTAAGGGGTAATCTGCATGATGTAATGTTGTATAATGCGCTCTACATTCCATCTCACAATCAAAATATTTTTTCAGTTTCAGTAGAGGTAGATAGGGGGGCTTCAGTAAAACTGGGCCAGCAGGTAAGTGAATACACCACAAAGGAAGGTAGAGTATTCCAGATCAAACAAGAGGCCATCTGTGCTATTTAAATAGTATATCGTTGTCAAGTAATAGTGCTTGCTCAATTCAGGAATGGCATAAAATTTTAGGCCACAGTAACTACGGAGATGTTATTAAGCTAGAGAAGGTAGTCAATGAAGATTACTGATTACAAGGAGACAGCTTGTGAGGTATGAACTCAGTGTAAAATGTGTCAGACAAGAAACAGAGAGCCAGATCAGAGAGCAAAAGTACCATTAGAATTTGTTCTTTGTGACTTGATGGGGCCAATAGAGCCTACTTCCAAAGACAGATTTAAATATGCTTTGTCACTTGTAGACGATTTTGCAGGCATAACTATGATCTATTTCTTGAAACAGAAGAGCGACACTTTAGAAGCTACAGAGCAATTCTTAGCAGACGTTGCACCTTATGGTAAAGTCAAGCAACTGCATAGCGACAACAGTGGTGAGTTTGTCAGTTATAAATTTATATCCCTCTTAAGGAAGCAAGCAATTAAACACAAGACAAGTGCCCCATATTTGCTACATCAGAATGGTACTGTTGAAAGAGTGTGGCGAAGCTTGTTTAGCATGGCAAGATGCCTACTATTAGAAGCAAAACTACCGAAAAACATGTGGACGTATGCTGTAATGGCTTCAGTGTATATTTGAAATCGATGTTTTAATCCACGTCTAGGGAAAACACCTTATGAAGCACTGATTGGTAAGCACCCGAACTTAAGTAATATGCATGTATTCGGGTCTTCATGTTATGTGTTTCGTCAAAATGCCAAAAAGCTGGATGATTGTAGCCAAAAGGTATTTTTTTCGGGAATGATAAAAGAAGTCCGGCGTATTTAGTACTATACCCCGAGGCAAACAAAGTAGAAAAAGCGCAATGTGTAAAATTTCTTGATAATTTTCATATGGAAAATGACCATGACGATTTGATTCCAAACAAGAATGAAAAGCAATCTGCTACCGACACAGAGATCGAGATAGATAGTGAAAGCAACAATGATAAACAGCATGAACAAAATGTATCTGCAGAATACCCAACAATATGTATCTGCAGGAATATGTATCTGCAAGAAGGAATATGTATCTGCAGGAATATGTATCTGCAAGAATATGTATCTGCAGATACCCAACAAGAACATGTAATAAACCATCTTAATTTGGGCAGAGTAATGTGGGTGACAACATAAGTCACACAGTTGACTGTTGTTATAGACTGGCAACTATTCCAGTAAGTTACAGGCAAGCTATAGAGGTGCCTGATGGAAGTAAATGGCAAGAGGCCATGACCACAGAAATGAGAGCCTTAACTGATAATGAGACATTTGAGCATGCACCACACACTATAAATAGGTAAGTAGTGGGGGCAAAATGGGTATATACAATTAAAACAACACAATTTGGAGAAGAAACATATACAGCCAGGTTTGTTGCTAAGGGTTATTCACAGGTACAAGACATTGACTACCAGGACACATTCGCACCCACTGCACGTATGAGTTCAGTTCATATTCTATTATAATGTGCAGTTCAGTACAACATGATAGTTCACCAGATAGATGTTAAAACTGTGTATTTGAATGCGCCTATAGACAATGATATCTATGTCGAACAACCCGAAGGTTTCGAAAAGCGGGACAACAAAAATAAAAAAGTAGTATGTAAACTAAAGAGATCATTCTACGGTCTCAAGCAGAACGGCATGAGTTTTTAATTGCAAAAGAATTCACTCAATCACTTGCAGATCCATGCCTGTACATTCGCGTAGTAGATGATAAGCAATGTGTTATTATTATTATCTGGGTTGATAATATTATCATCGCCGCTAGCGATACAGATTTACTCGAGAGTGTAAAAGACTCATTGAGCAATAGATTTAAAATGACAGACCTAGGAGAATTAAAATGGTTTTTAGGAACAGAATTCAAACAAAGTGAAGATTGCATCAAGATGAATCAAACACACTACATACAGAAAATTCTTTTGAAATTTGAAATGTTGGATGGTAAAGCCAAACCAACACCATGTATTTTAGGTACTGGAAAAGTTTCGCATGAGAAATCGCCTGAATTAAGTGGCCCAAGACTGTGCAGAGGAATTGTAGGAAGTCTTATTTACATTAGGGGGCTTTAGATTTGACCACAAGTGTGAGTACGAGATTCGTCATTTGTGCGATAATTACGTCATATTTACTGTCATGAATATCTGTTCGCGGGACGAAATCGTAGCTGTCTCCTTCTTGAGTACGAGATTTTTGGAATATCTTGTAGTCTGCACTATGAGAAACTACGAGCCGAAAATTGTACCAGGTACTTCTTTTTTGTTATTTTATTAAAACCTTATAAATTTATAGTGGGAACGAAAATAATTTGTGTACTTGAAGTATGTTGAACTGAGTAAAACAGCAGCAAGTATGTTTATTTCTGTGCTGTTGAAATTCGGCTGATGCCTGACAAAGGGGCAAGATGCAAAAGCCTCTGGTTTTGTTTCAAAGACTTGAAACTTCGAAGAATTTTGTTTTCTCTTGGCTTACATGCAACTTATAAATTATAATGCTGGCATATATTGTGGACCGTGGCAGACACTAAACCCAGAGTTTGCCATGGATAATATAACTTGTTTATTTAATATTTCAAAGTGACTTTCTCACTGGAATGTTTTAGCAATAGTTACAATGCCAAACTAAAGCGAATTTGTTCTTGATTATTTTTCAGAATATACAATTACCAGCTACATAATATAATGGACTTCCACTTTGTAATTATATCTCTTGTAGATGGCAAATCAAACAGGAAAAAGGTCAATTTTTGTTTGGCGGGATAACCATGAAATGTTCTTGTTGAGGGAAATAATTTTAGAAGAGCCATATAAACATCGGTCTGGCTCAAAGGAAAGGGGCGCAGCATGGACAGCTATAGCATCAAGGTTAGAAGATCTCGGTATTCGTATGAAGGTAAACCAAAGATCAGTAAGAGAGAAATTTGACAAAATGATGGCAGCATTTAAGAAAAAGGAGGCAACAGAGGTGAGAGCAAGTGGGGTGGATGCAGAATACTCAGAGAAAGATAAATTATTGTCAGACATATTGGAGAGGAGGGAAGATGTGGAGAGCAGATGGAAGAAGAAAGAGTGAAAGAAAATGGGGATGTGGAGACAGCGGAAGAGATGAAGAGATGAGCTATGGAAAATTATGGTGAAACACAAAAAAGAAATGCTGAGGATGGAGGAACACCAGAAGGAAAGCGGAAAAGAAGGGAAGAAATTGTGGAAGTTCTTAAAGAGTCAGTGAAAAATACAAAAGAGAGAGAAGAAGCAGAGAGGAATTTGAGAGAAAGAGAAATGATAATGAGAAAACAGCAGTTCAACGACCAACACCAGTTCATAGGGACACTTTTGGAGTAGCAGCGACAATTCCAAACACAGCAACAAGCGGTTACCATGGCAATGATAAATGCAGTAACTGAACTGGTTAATAAAATTAACAGCTGAATCATCAAAAATATTATATCATTTTAAATATGATTGAGCGAAATTACATAAGTGAATAATTATTTCATAATATTATTGCAAATTATTTATATTGTATTATATTTGCTCATATATATTGTTTATTCATTGTTATTAAAATTAAGTTCAATGGTAGGATGAGCAAGTCCAAAATATTCACCAGTTGTTGATCCAGGAAGAAATGTTAAGGCATTTCTGACAAGGGCACAAACAGAATACATTTTGCCCACAGGACTCAAACCAATGTTTAAATTAGGCTTGAAATTTAAAATATGTGATAATATGTCCAAACATCCACTCCACGGCAACTCTCACTGCACTCATTGAAGCATTAAATGTGGCTTGATCATCACCAAGATCCTTGCCTGTATGGTGATTGAAGGTGCCTTCTGAGTGGATAAGCTGGATCGCTATAAATGCAGAATGGTTCACCAGCTTGTGTGTTGCAATTGGCCTCCAACTGCTCTAACAAACCAGACATTCTTAACATGCCTGCATCATGTCTTTTCCCCTCTACATTAATGAAACAAATTTTATTTGTTTATGCTTTGCAGTGCAATTTATATACCCACCCTAATAAACCCTATGAAATGCAGAGTCTTCATTATTCTTAAACTCAAGCATTGCAAGGAAGAGCATTGCTCCTACAATCAGAACAAAATATGAACTACATTGTCTGAGCATGGAATGATGAGCTAGCTGTCAGATGTATTTGTTCCTGCAATGTACCACTAGTTTCTAGGTAGGAGGAGGCAGGATTTACATTGACTGTAATGGGTTAATTAGTGACAACCCAGTGAGACAAGCAGCAACATACTCATGTGTGTGATGTTTTACTCTGTCTAACTTAAGTTATGTTACTTTAATACCAGATGATTGTATTATACAAGGAGAGCTTCTTTGCAGCTAAAAATTAAACTTGCAGCTAAAGGCAGAAATGTAGTGCACGTCTAATATAAACGTATAAACATCCGACAGGCTGACAGCCGAAATACAGTATATTCCTGTCTTCAAGTGCAAGTCTAAATTAGAGGAAATCAAAGTACATTAGTATCTCACATACAGGTCCATACATATTTGCTATAAGGCCATTTGGTGCCACAACAGACTGGAATTTGATGGCATGAATCCTTTTGTGACCGTTGTAAACTATTCTTTGATGTTGCCCTGGACGACTGATAGGTTGGACAGTCCCATCAACAAAAGCCTAGCAGTTATTCAATCCAGCGCCATGGTTGTGAACAGCATTTGCAAAGCTTTGAAGACAGTGTGGTTGTAGCCAAGGTTGGTCAAACATCTGCAAAAGATGACCATAGTTTACATAAATGAAGTCGGTTACCTCTGAAGTTATCATTCTCAATTTGGGAACCGATCTTCCAAACCTGTGCACCATATCACTGAGCCGACACAGAAAAGCAAAACACTTTAAAACAACACATAATCCCTCAATGCCAGTTGCCAGGGTCCCATCAGGGCACTGAAATTGTTCAGGAATCCATAGAGCGTGATGTAATGCTTGTAGTTCTGGCAAAGATACCCCAAACTCCGAGAGGCATTCGTCATCATTCATTTCCTGCAGTTGCATATTGATACGGTTGTGTGGCCAGTATGGAAATTCTGGTGACCTTCGTCTGGTTAATTCATAGATAAGAAGCAGTTCTTCTGCGCTAAGATTGTCTTTGGTAATTAACGTGGCTGCTGTCTCAAAAACATACCTATTGCAATACATTTGTATAATACAACAGGTCTTTCAATGAAAACAAATATACCATTAGTCCGCAGACAAAAACAAAGGTTGGTACGTGCTAATTCTACTGAAAACACAGTCCATTAATACAGGTCACAGTGCACAAATCACTGACTCGTAGTCGCTCTTGTTGATCTTAACCAAAATTCACCCGACTACGACAACAACTACGAGTCTCTAGACCCCAGACTTCTCTCGGTGAGATCTCGTACTCGTACTTGCACTCGCAGTCAAATCTAAAGCTCCCTATTATCACCAGAACACAACCAGACCTATGTTACGTTGTATCAAAATTGTCACAAAAAATGTGGAAACCCACGCAAGCAGATTTGAGCACCACCAAGCACGTATTAAAATACTTGCAGGGTACACAAGACTTAGGATTGACATTTAGAAAATCCCTTTCCCCACTACCACTCAAAGGACTTTGTGATTCAGATTTGGGAGCTTCTATTGAAGATAGAAGAAGTGTGACAAGCTATAATTTTCAGCTTTCACCATATGGCCCTCTGATATCACGAAAAGCTGAAAGCAACCTATGGTAGCATTATCAACGTGTGAAGCGGAGTAGGTAGCAGTCACTAATGCCATAGGAGAGGTGAAATTCTTGAGACAAATTTGTTTGGACATGAACATAAGTATGACAGAAGGTCAGTTGCATGTATTGATAGATAATCAGGGAGCTATGAATTTAGCCAAAAATCCAACTCACCATCAAAGATCAAAGCACATAGACATAAAGTATCACTTTATCCGATCAGAAATATGGGAAGGAAACATAAGTTTAGACTACATTACATTAGAGGACAATGTAGCAGACATTTTTATCAAACCAGCCAGCAAGATTAAACTAGAAAGTTTTCAAAGAGTTATATTAGGAAAGTAAAATTTATGACACGTGCATACACTTCGGTCAAGAGAAAGGTAAGTTTATGTGTGAGTTTAGATTAAGTGTGTAAGAAAAATATCCTCAGAACATAATAGCAAGTGGGGGTGTTAAAGTAAAGTTTGTAACATTCTGATGATTGATTGTAAAAATACCTGAACTAATAAGAGAGAAAGATAGAAGATACGAAAACACCCTAACTAAATTCTCTAATTTCCTTCACCTACACTGTTGAAAAAGATAAACCTTATATGGTAGTAATAGTAAAATGTAACCATATGTATCCTGTACCAATTATTATGTAATCACTTGTATAGATAGATGTAACCTTGATTTAGTAGAATAGAATGATTTGAGCTGTAGAAGTGTGAAGTTGTTTTGTGAGCTATAAGTAGTCATTGAGACAAAATATCGGTGTCCCAAACCTTAACAACCATCACAAAGCATGAAGCAGTCAGAAACATCGTAGGTCTGCTGTGTCAACAGAGAAACTCATGCAAGATATAAAAGTGTTTATTAACAAAGTAGTGGTTTTTAAAGAAGTACACAAATACATTACAAATTTTTAAATTACAAACACAGAAACATTAAACACAAGCATGAATACATAAGAAATGATACCTGACTGTTGACCTCTGAACATACATAAGCTAAACTTTAGAAATATAAATACCTCTATCTCAACATGGCCATGATTTAATGTTGCCAAACATGTGTTTTTTGCTTGCCTTTCGGGCGCACACCCAAAATGCGGGCTGTGGCTGGCCTAGATCTTACAGGGTGTATCATACATAGCGCACGGGAACTCCAAGGCTAACAACCCACTGATATGCAGCTGCAAACTTAGCGGCATTACTGAGATTCAAGCCAACCGCTGGCCAGCTACCAACATGCACGCCAGACTGTGACTACAACCCTGATGAGCCTACTTCACACCTGACGTACCTAGATGCAGGAAGCTTGTTCAACTACACAATGCCACAGGTGCTGTCAACAGGCAGCTTCAAGTAGCTAAGTGACAGAGCTATCAAAAAACTCAACACGAAACAATACAATGGAGGCTTTCATGCCTGGCTCGCAACACCAAGAACATGGCACCCGCTAATGGATGACAATAAAGAGCAGAAAAAGGGGTACACCATTGAGGTGGATCTGGAATACCCCAAGGAATTACAAGAAATTGACAACGATTACCCACTACCCCCAGAGATCTTGGTTGATGATGATGACCTATACAATTACTGCAAGCATATCAAAGGCAAGCTCAGGGTTACTGGCAGGAAGACCAGGAAGCTTATACCAACCCTATGCACCAGGATCGAATATGTCATGTACAATAAAACCTGCAATTATATGTTAAACTCAGTATGAGGGTTACCAAGGTCCACAGGATATTAGAGTTTGACCAACGCCGATGGTTGGCACAATACATCAACTTCAACATACAGAAGCACACAGCAGCCAAGAACCCATTTAAGAAGGACTTCTTCAAGCTGCGAGTATCCACAGTAAAATGTGTAAGAACCTGCGCAAGTGATGTGATGTCAAACTAGTCAACGCAGAGGAGAACTAAGCAAGCTGGCCAACGAGACTAGCTTTGTACCATGCAAGTTATTCAACAAGAACTTGGTAGCCGTCTGCAGGATCAAGCAGCAGCTATCACTGAACAAATCATTGCGCAAAGGCTTCACCATACTTGATGTTAGCAAGTGGTTTATGTTTTACTTTCACTACAGCTACATCAAGCAGTGGTAGGGAGACAAAGCCAAGCTAGCATTTACTGACACAGACTCTTTGTCCTACAACATCAGGACTGATGATATATACAAAGACCTTTGGAAAGACAGAGTACTGTTCAACAACCATGATTACCTAAAGAACAGCCCATATCACGACAGCTCAAACAGGAAAGTCACAGGAAAGATGACGGATGATTGAGCTGGAAGACCCACATGAGAGAGTTTGTGGGACTGTGCAGTAAGACGTACTCATACCTAATGGCAGATGGCTTAGGTTGCAAGAAAGTAATGTGCGCATAGTAGAGAATTAACTGAGTTCTCTCAACCTCTACAAGATTGTCTATTCATCTTTACCTCCTTGATTTTTAAAGTATCCTTTAAGACAATTGAAGTGAGGGAAGTCTTAGGACTAAACTCAGTAAGCACAGACATTTGTAATTTATTATCAATGATACCCTTCCGCACTACTCTTTACTTAAATTAGTATGTGGCAGGTGGCCTTGCAAGTAATTTATTATTCATCACTATGGTGTATTTACATGCGGTGTCTGGTGTTTATATATGTTTCCCCATTGTCACACTGCCAAATAGTATTCCAAGAAGGGGAAAATGTGGTGTTACTCTGTTGACTATAGCATATACATTGCGCTTTAGCAATTCATGTTTCTCCAACTTGTTGTTGAACTCCTCAGGGCTCTTTATAGCATCCAACCCACCAAGTGCATTAGCAAACTTGCTAATCAGTAGGTCAGTAAGGAACTCATTGGCTCTCTTAGCTCTACAATGTTCATAGTCTCATACATGCTGTAGGACACTCTGTCCACTAGAATCATAAACCGTCTCACCTGCTAGTGGTATCTGCAGGCACTCTTGCAACCCTTGCCAAGTTGTTAGGAACCAGTTCTTGGTATCAGCATTCTTAAAGTCGAATAGCATGTGGAATGACCCAGTTGTCACCAGATCCCATTGTCACCAGTACGATATAGTAATACACTCTTGGCATTAAGCACACCTCTAAGATCTCTATTTTCATTAGGGTAAAGATCAGGGGTGTCCGGGTGTTTAACATCCACATTGTAGTATTGTATAATTTATGTATATATTATGTATATTGTATAATTTATGTACAACATATTTCTGTATATAAGTACTTGCAAAGGTGGCAATAGATTCATTCTTATGTAATCCACGATACTACACACATCAACTAAAGCATAGTTGTCACAGTCATACTCCAGTGAGCTGCGAGAGGTGGTAGTATTGGGAAGCTGCATTCGCTCAACCACTATCACCTTAAGCTGCTTATTGATCTGCCTTACCCTCTGCTTCGCTGAAACCACATCATTTTACTCCAGAACCCCCTTATTCCCTTCTAGAACAATACACTTTTTTTACTTGATTCGTCATCCAATTAAATTTGCCAAACTCCACTAGCTGCGTCCAGGGTAGAGAAGACTTTCGCGCCAGGCAATCTCAAAACCACTTCCTCAATGGTTTTCATGGGATGGTGTTTACGTTTAATTGCTTGATTTAAGTTGAATGGGTCTATGCAGATCCTCAACTTTCCTGGCTTCACCACTGGTACCATTGAGAATACCTATTCTGTTGGTTCTGTAGCAGGACTGACAAAACCAATACTTTCCATCTGATCAAGCTCAGCTTTAATTTGTGGGTGTAGTGTTGCTGGAACACGTCTTGGACTGCCAATCACCAGTTTTACATTTCTATCAACCTGAATATGGTATAACCTGGTTGGACATCCAATCTTTGATGATGTAAAAACATCACTGTAAGACTGCAGAAAATCATTTCTTACATGATTAGTTTTCTCCGAACCATGCACACGATGTACTAAGTCAAGTCATTCACAGTCTTTCAGTCCAAGTTTGCTTGTGTAGACTGATCAATCACACAGAATCCCAAATGATAACTCTGTCCTTTGTATGCAGCATTCAGAAACACTTTTCCAAGAACTTCGATTTTATCTTCACTATACGTTATAACTTTATTGTTCTTCAGTATTATCTTCTTGTTTCTAATCTTAAGCAAGTCGTAAACAGTCTTTGGCAATACATTACACTTTGGTCCAGTGTTTAACTTCAGTTGAACTGCCTTTTCATCAATACTCGAAGTCACATGCCACTTGTCATTACTTGCTGTTACAACATTTACTTCAGTTAAACTCCAAACAAATAATTCACCACACTCTGTGTTGTGGACTGTCTTTATTTTACTTTTAAACATCTCCTTACATGACTGTCCATACGCTGGGCATTTGTCCTTATCTTGTACATGTTTGTTGCCACAATATTTGCATAATACTTTGGATGCTTGTCGACTCACTTCTTTAATTCACTTTGTTTTGTTGCCTTTTTGTTATTCCAACAACTAACCTACCCGTATAAGCTCTGCTCTTAAAGCTCTGAATTCGCAGTTATTTGCTTGCAAGCAAAGTTCAGTAACAAAGGCATCAATTGCCTCCGCTGAATCTTGACTTCAAATATTAAATATGTGTCATTCATATGTGACATTTCTCTTCAGATTACAATGTTCTTCAAACTTCTTTATAACCATGTCAATATCTTTGTTGCTTTCTTTGTCAGCATATGTGAATGTGTTATAAGTCTCAATTGCTTGTTCATCAGTCAAATTCAGCAGAATACAGATTTTCTCTTTTTTTGCTTTTCTTATCAAGCCCCCAGGCTATAATAATATTTCAAAACTATGTGGGCTTGGTTTGCCAAATCCTTTAGCCATTTTGCTGTTTATATCCCACTCTTGGTACCATGTAAGATACTGTATTACTTAGGTCAAGTGAATAAGGCCTCTAACTAACCACATCACCTGCTTATATACTATTTACAGTTAATTAGCATAATTATTAACTATGTAATTAATTCTACATTGTATTACACCATCAATAGGGCAATTAGGGGCTAAATTGCCCTTTCGGCAATTCATAATAAGTGAGTCCAGTTTTAACTTTATGTTCTTTACAGCCTGGTTAGCATATTCTTCATGACTAATCCCTCTGCAACATTTAAGGTTCTTCTCACCTTGTCTATGACCTGTTATAGAAACATTTTTTTAATTAGGAATTGTGAACAAGTAAGCTCCAAAATTGTCTTTTCACAATAAAGAATGGTGACAAATCCCACATTAAGAAATCTCAATATACAATTTTCCAAAAGCTATTCAACCTTTTCAAATGGCTAAAGATGAAGTCAATTAAGTTGGTTGGATTGTTTCAGTCTGCCTCAGCACTTAAAATGCCAAATGGGTGGTTATGCAATATTCGCTATGTGTTTTTAGCCTTGACACTTTGACTTATTGTCACACATGTAGCCATGGCGCATGCTATCATGCCAAACTTCAAGATGAAATGCTGTATCAATGATTGTCCATTGGAATATACAATGATTGATGTCTTTTGGAAGCATCTGAGAACACATCATGCTGATCTGCTCAATGCTGATGGGGAGATATTGCAAGATAGTGGAACTAGCATCAGTACAGTCAATCAAACTGAAACTGAAAGAAGATTATCAAGCTCATCCAAGTAAAATCGTTCCTATGTCAATGCTGATGAAGATAATGAGCCTATCTGTAATGCCAACGTAGGCTTAGTTGATACAGTTCTTGAGAATTTAGTATTTGCTCTGTTAAGCTCAATTAAAGGTATTAACCTTTATTGACTTCACTAAATATTTATTGACAGAGACTCAAGACAAAAACGTTCAGGGAATTGACTTACACGATAGTGCTGCACAGTGTCTTGTTAAACTGCAAACTCACTTGGAAATTCCCAAGGTTAAGTTCTTGAGTTCCTGTTGCCTAGTATTGCCAAATAAATGCAATACTTGTTCAACTGATATAATCATTTGTGTCTAAATGTAGATAGCAGTGCCCAATGACATTCAAGATTCAAGCATGTTAGTGGCCCTAGTGGTGGAAGACATTAAGCAAAAGGTGGTCAACTGTTTGAGTGGCAACAGTATGAGTGAAAATGCCTTTCAAGAGCGACTGCTAGAGCATTACTTGAGGAATTGCAAGGATATTTGCAGAATATTGATGGGGCCAATTGACGAAAATGCAATTGATAGCACATCGTATAAAGTGAACTCTTTACGGTATCTACTACTACGATGCAGTGGCGTAGTCAGCGGTCCTGCAAGTCCTGCAATGCAGGACTAAAATTTTTTCAAAATGCGTTGGAAAATAACTT
>JAODVM010067216.1:0-17473 GCA_025400095.1 Phenganax marumi | reverse complement strand
TTTTAAATGGCTTCAAAAACGTCTCAGTTATATCTCCACACTGGCAAAGAAATTTTGAAAATCAACAACATCTAGTCGGAGAAAATCGAAGTTAAAGTTTATGCAAATCAAGAGAAATCTTTATCACATATAAAGACACTGATTAATAATGTATTTGTTTAGAAATTTCTTCATGAATTATTAATGAGTTTTTGAATAAGATATATAAGTCACTTAGAGAAGAATTGCAATTTGTCTTCTCATGCAACAACTTCATCTTTATTGATTCAAGGTATCTTTACATTGAGGTCAGGGAGTGTACGTACTGATAATACTTCAATTCACCAAGATATAGTTTTGGGGTATTTTTTAGCCCAAAAAATAGCTTTAGCTCAGAAAGGTGAACTTTATTCGTTTGGTATTTTAGCTTGTTGAAATAAAGAAAGACATGGAGTCGTTGCGAACTTTGTTATTTAAAAGTCTCAAATTACTGGATCATTTGCGGGCTGAACAACTTTCGTCAAGCCCTTCCAATACACATCGACTAACCAGACAGGTAAAATAGTATGCCTCGCAGGCGAGCAATGTCATCGCAACGGGTTCGTCTTGTCGAAAAGCTATAGGTAGGCCAACCGGTTGTTGCATGAACGGCACACGCCAAGCAACTTGTTGGAAGTTTTGTGAGTAGTTCTTTTCAAATTTTTGATCGTCAATGTTGATTTCCTTTTATCCAGAATGATGAATTACGAAACGAGATCTCGTTGCTAAAGAAACGAGTTCTTAGTCAGAGTAAGATTCTCGAAAACACTGCCACTCGCTTGGAGGTTAGTGTGAAGAAATTACTGTCATTTTGAGACCGCTTAGCTTTGCACTGAAATATTCGGAAGTTTATTGCGAACTTCGGCAAGTTCGTTTCCAAGTTCAAATATTCTTAATGGAATTCAGAAAGAGGTTTGTATTCTGAGCATTTGATTGACTGCTTGTTGTGAGCAACCAATTGGAGACTTTGTGTACGACGGAACCTGCTCGTGAATTTCATTATGAACACTTGAACTTGAAAACGAAGTTGCGAAGTTCGCAACAAAGCTTCGAATATTTTAGTGAAAAGTGATCTTAAGTCGACTGTAAGAAGTTTTACTATTTGAAATCTCTGGTGTTTTTCAGTCCTCAAGTCGAATGAGAAAAGAAGTTGAACGATCACTTTTTGCTCGATGTAAGTTCCGTTTATTTGAGTTTTTATTGCATTGACAATGCATATCTTCACGAACTTTCAAAAAAAATTACCCTGATTCTTTAAATTCATGATGATAGCTAATGGTGAGCTATAGTTACTGGGCAGCATAAACTGAGTTGTGTAACTATTTACAAGTTTTTGTCTAATGATACAGTGTATATACTATCTTTAAACTGTTTCATATTTTTATAAAAGTCAATTATTAGTCTCCTAATCTATATATATATTCTACATTCAGTTTTAAAATCCTGAGGCAGATGTCTCGAATACTTAGTATTCTTACAACTCTCTCTCCTCACCCCCTAATCAACGTTAAGCGTTCGCTTTTGGCTACATTACATGCGCCATTTGTAATTCATATTCAAAAACAACATTGACTGCGGAAACCGGGGGTGAATCTAAAATATAGCCTTGAAACGACCAGCATGTCACTATCCATCATGGCAAACTGCAGGTGTCCCGGATACTTATGGAAATGATTGCAGCTCATCTTGTTAATTTTCTCTGCAGAAAGAAACTGGAGTAGATATCCAGAGAAAATCTATACCACTTTTGCATGGCGGAGTAGTTGACGGACTTTTTTCACCTTGTGGATGAAATGCGCTTGTCCTAACAACGGTGCCACCGACGCCCTCTAACTTGATTCATTTATTTCTTGTATATAGTGTCAGAAACACGAGACACGGTTGGCTCATCACGAAGACAACTAGAGGTTTGTCATGAGTTAAATCAATATTTCAGGGATCAAGCTGTTTTCAAGGTATGATAATACAATTGTTTTATTTTCTTTAGGATCGGTTGTCTTCTAGAAATAGTAGCTAGTATAATTTCGAAGCAAACTTTTTTAATCTCTGTATTTAATTGTGTATATGTAATATGAATGCAACGATATATAAATTATTTTATAGAGGGCATAGGGAATTAAAAACTTCCTTTTTATATATCAATTTTCACGTGCACACCATATCGATATACAACAACGAAAGGGTAGCCGAGAAATTTGTGCTTGGTAAAAAAAAGTGTGAGTGTTTGGTACAAGGAAGCTGTTCTTCAATGTCAGCTCAAAGTCGAAGTACTGTGCCGTTTGTTTGAAATACTCATAGTAATTTAACGTCAAGTTCCAACAGAAAGCGTACTTCGTACATGAATGTAAATTCCCTCGCTCCCCCCCCCCGCCTCCCCTTTCTCCTTCTCTTCCACCCTCCCCCTTTCCCTCCTTTCCTTCTTCCTCCTTCGCTCTCCCCCCGCCCCATTGGAGAGGTGTTGGGTTTGAATCAAGACTTTTGCTACTCATGGTGAAGCTGTCACTCAGAAGAACTTAAGATTGCACGGATTAATGATATATAAATGCTTTACACGATACTTGATATTATGCAAAGTTTCTAAATCTCTACATATACAAGAAGCTAACAACTAGCTTTTCATATAACAATTTTCATGCAACTAGGGAACTTGAATACATACAAGAAATATCATGCGAAGGATAGTTTCCGAGCCTGACGACAGAACAATTTTAAAGGCAAGTTTTCGTAAAAATAAATTCTCGTTTATGATGGTTATGGATAGACATCTAAGCTTATCAGACGAGTGCTTATTTTACTGCGTGAGATGTATTGAACAATGCACTGAAAATATACTGGGGTACAGTATCGACTTTGATTTCAAGACCAGTCAAGGCGTAGAGGACTTGTATGAGCAGAGAGCGATGAAAATTTGCAGGGTTTGTAAAGTTTTCGAGATCATGAACCCAGGATTGTTCGACCATCTACAAGAGAAACTGCAAGATCGACTGCACACCAGAACCTCAGTGTGTAACGCTCTGAGCCGAATGCAGACGTTACTATTTCAAAATGGCATAACTTGGGCGAAAATTGTGGCCTTGTTCACGTTCACTGGTGCACTTGTGGTGGAATGTGTTATGAGAGGAAATTGCGAGTTCATGGTGAATATATTGTACTCAGTCAAAATATTCGTTGAGAATGAGTTGATCCCATGGATTAGGGAGAACCGCGGATGGGTAAGCATGTATTCACTAGTATGACAGTTGCTGTGACTGTCTAACAGCTTCTACAATTCTTAGGCTGGCATGCTACGATATTTTGAATCTCTGGACGTCACCCCGCAACGGGAAGATAAACCAGCGGGCTTTCTTCAAAAAATAAATGCATCTCTCCGAGATAGTTTCGTTGAAAAAACACGACAACTTCTTTGTTAAAAGACGTCAAAAATAGGCCTATGATTATGAATACGCGCAGTTGACAGGGACAGTCTCGGAACTCGGAAAGTCCAATTGAAGAGTCCTATAATCAGCTGCGAATACTTAGAAACAAGGAGAATTCTCAGAAACATGTTGGTCCTTCCCGTCCACAAGTCTGTCGACTTCGTGCGCATATTTTATCTATCAAATTTCAAAAGTGACAATTGATAATTGGATTGAAGTCACACATTAAGATGCTTTTAGAGAGAGAACATGAAGATCTCCGCTTGTGCTCTCATGACCAGTCTTTCAGACAGCTGCTGTGACGTCACTGCTGAAGCGTATGCGGAGAAATACCTGGGACTAGGTTTTTTTTTTGAGAACTACTTCATGTAAATGCCAAAACGATGACCGAGTTTTCGTGACGTTTTACGCGTGCGCATTACTTCGTTCTCTTACTCGTGTTTTGGCAGGCCGAAGAGGTAGCATTTTTTATGTCGAAAGTTTTGCAAAAATACAGTAAATTTTCTTGAAATCCCCGGCAAATCTCCCCCCAGAACATAGTCTATACATCAGTGATTCAACTTTAGTTTAGAAATGATAGTTAGGCCATAGAAACCCATATTTTAGTTGAGACAAATATTGGTATATAAAAGAAAGTGGTGGAAATTTATACCACAAAAATTCGTTTTACAGACAGGTAGGAGTATTGCATTTGTCCAAGACATTAAATGAACGTTAAGTTTTCTCATAAAAAACCGTTAAATGCTATCCATCTTCTTGATTCATCTTTTCAATATAATGTCCATGTCTTAAATGTCAGACAATTGTGCCCATCAAATTGAGGATCTTTTGTACCAAAGGTTGATCAAAGACTTTTCACGTAGAAGCCAGGATGTCGGCAAGTTTGCAGTGGTCTATTATCAGAAATAATTCTTCATTTCTTGTGAAGAGTTTAGGTAACACTTTCTCAAAGGTGTGTTTCAGCTTTCTAATACAAACTTATGGAGTCATAGCAAAAAGTCATCTGTACAAATGCCAAGGTGTTTTGTTGTAGGATCCTAACAACCTTAGTGGCAAAAATGCCTTCAAATATAATGGTCTTGTGAACAAGAAGGTTTGTGAGAGAATAACAATCCTTTGAATTGCGTCTTATGTCTGGTTGATATTCATTAGTGAGTTGGTCATGACAAAACTATATCTGGTTATACATAGGTTGTTGGTGTTGAGCCTCATCCTGATGGGAAGGGAGTATTGCTTGTGACCAAGAAAAAACGAGGTCACAACAAGCCAGGTTCTAACTTGGTTTCAACAAAGCTGAGCAAGAATAGTCGTGCTACTCTGAAGAGTGTCAGAAATGCTTGCAGTAAAAGCCACTATCGCAGTGACCTTGAGGAAATTGCGGTTCGCAGAGCTGCTGCTCTAATACGCAGTCAACGACCTGCGGCTGCTGTTCAGAAAAGACGCACACGCAAGAAGCAAACTTAGAGTGTAATGCGATTATGGGTACATGCTTCAAATAAATGCTACAACCTTTTGTGCTGTGGTTCAATTGTTATAACTTTGTTTGTGAAGGACTTCTACAGATGGTTTTCACATGACTTTAAGGCAGCCATGTTGGTGCATAATAACTTCAATGTTTTGCTGTTTATTACTACATAAAATTTGTGGATTATTTACCCTTAGTAATTTAAAAGGACCTCTTATTTCTCTGTTGTC
Organism: Phenganax marumi; assembly: GCA_025400095.1. NCBI lineage: Eukaryota > Metazoa > Cnidaria > Anthozoa > Malacalcyonacea > Clavulariidae > Phenganax > Phenganax marumi. The sequence continues at coordinate 12,344 of JAODVM010067216.1, read as the reverse complement.
CCATGAATCATTGCGCAAATCGTTGCTTCTTACAGTGGTTGTGACATGAAGTATCCCCTTCTCTGAACCGGTAGGCTGTATGGACCGAAGGCTCCAATATCCCATTTTCTCTTTGATTTCTTTTGGAAGACTACAAAAATTTGTACTCTGTTGGACGGCCTGTAGTACTCGATTTTTAGTATTCAACATGAAAAATGTTAAAGGAATTGTCCGTGGCCTTTTAGTGTGTGTGTTTAGTGTCACTTTAGTTGTTTGTGAACATGGGCATAGCCACGGAGAAGGGGGACATCATGGCCACGCACACAGTCACGGGCATATGGACCCGGACGACTACGAACATGAAGACCACAGACATTTGTACTACAGACCTCAAGAAGAGGGCCATGGGCATGATCATGGACATTTAGATCCTGAGGACTACGAGCATGAAGATCATAGACACTTGTACTATAAACCAACTGAGAAGCCGGGACATCTACACGACCAAGACAGCGAAAGTATTGAAGAAGAACACCATGCTGAACATAGCCATGAAGAAGGGCATAGCCATGATCAAGGCCATAAGCATAGCCATGGACATGAACGACATCATCATGGTCACAGCCACGGTGAAGACAGTCATGGACATGGGCATGGTCATGAAACACATGGAGAGAAAGCAGATAGTAGTTCAAGCTCCAAACCAGCCCGAAATCGTTTTGAACTCTCAACTTGGACAAATGCACTTGGAGCGACGTTTCTGATAAGTGCTGCTCCATATTTGTTGCTTTTTTTAATTCCCTTGGACAAGAATACGGATGAACAGAAACCTTTTCTAAAAGTTTTGCTTAGTTTTGCTTCAGGAGGCCTGTTAGGGGATGCATTTTTGCATCTTATTCCTCATGCGGTGTCACCTCATTCGCACGGCGAAGATGGACATGGCCATTCCCATTCGCACGGTGCAGAGCCGCACAATCATGATAGGAATATGGTTGTAGGACTGTGGGTTCTGGCTGGAATTGTCGTTTTTCTTATGGTTGAAAAGTTCGTGCGATTTGTCAAGGGTGGACATTCTCATAGCCATAGTCATGTTGTTCCTGTGGAATCCAAAGATGAGGATTCCAAAGATGAGGGTAATGAAGAAAATGCCGAAAAGAAAGGTGTGACTCGCGAAAATTTTCATTTTATTTTAAATTTTATGCCAACGTTTATAGAGTGTTTTGTTTGTATTCGTGTAATTCAGTATCCGTACGTTTTGTTTGAGATTCCTTTTTCGTACACGTGTACTTATCTACTTGCAACACGTGGCGTATTGTTGTTTTGAATTTTAATTTGTCACATTTTTTCGAATAACTGGGAATAATTAGAATGTCTGGCGTAAATTAGAACTTCTAAACTCGAACATTAACAATTAGAATAACAGTGACATGGAGAATTACTGAACTAGATAAATTGGATCAATCTGTTCGTCCATTTTGAAGGCCAAACAATAAATTATCTGATTGTTTTAGACAAAGATTCTGATCATAGCCACAGTGATGAAGGTCAAGGTGAAATTAAAGTGGCTGGTTACCTCAATCTTGCAGCAGATTTTACTCATAATTTTACCGATGGCCTGGCAATTGGTGCTTCGTTCCTTGTCAATAGAAATCTGGGTTTGATAACCACTATTACTATTCTTTTACATGAAGTGCCTCATGAAATAGGAGATTTTGCTATCCTTATTCAGTCTGGTTGTTCGAAACGCAAGGTAAGGCTTAAATTATTTGGCAATTGTTTTTCTTCTGGCACGATCAAAAATCTGATCTTTTTATCTCTTACTATAGGCAATGCTATTGCAGTTGACTACAGCCACTGGTGCAATGGCTGGCACTGTTTGTGGTTTGCTGGCCGAGGGCACTGGAAGTTCTGCAGCAACATTGTGGATTCTACCATTCACCGCTGGTGGCTTCATATATATTGCTACGGTCTCTGTTATTCCTGAGCTTCTAGAAGATAGCAAGTTGTGGCAATCTATTAAGGAAATCTTAGCACTTTTTGTTGGTGTTTTTATGATGGTTTTAATTGCAAAAATAGAGTGATAGCCACAATGTAGTAATAGTTTGCTGGTACTTCTGGGTTTTTTTGGGGAACTTTATAACAACTTTTTTGGTAGCCACACAGCATTAAAGTTCACACTAGATATTAACAAAAGTTATCACTACAACATGGTCATAAGTTGTTTTGCAAAAAATTCAATGGTCAAAAGCATTCATAACAAAAATGTCAATTTCAATGGTCAAATTTACAAAAAGAATGCATCAAGTTGTGCCATCTTGTCCTTAGGTTTCCCTCGTCCCTTTCCCCGTCCTCTACCACGCCTCCCCCTTCCACGTCTTCCCCCTCGACCACGACGAAACATGGGATGTCTTCCTTTGGCTGTGTCAAACTGAACCATTGGTGTTAGCACTGGATCACAGAAAGCACAGCCCAAGTGTGAGGTTTTGTTATCAAGAAGCGGAGACTTGTCTCGATGAAATGTGACATCAATGAGGGATGCACCACATTCGTCACAGCCTTCTTCTGCTAAAGACACTTTGAAAGCATCTTCAAACATATGTATTACCATGTTGCATTTGTTGCAAGCCATTTTCCATTTTGGCCCGGACATGATATCCATGATGACCATACCATCTTCGCATGTAAGACATGGGCAAACACTCAGGGTAGCAGGTGAGAACTTACAACTTGGGTGAGTACACTCGGGGCAGCCCATACCCTTCTTCATGGTGGGGAATGGGGGGTTATTATAACAGTAAGGACAAATTGGGGTAGTCTTGCCTTGGCTACCTGTTGAGCAAACCACCAACTCAAAATCATCAAGCGGACATCTCAGTTCTTTGTACAATTTGATGGTGCCATTCTGTGGCAGACTGTAGGTCTCATCACAGTGGGCACAATGTAATCGGATTGGCTTGGCTCTGACTAACTTCATATAATGAACACACTTGCCACAGCGAGATAATGCCTTGCCAGTGTCTGCTAGCTTTGTGAAGGAAACCTCGAACAACTCGTCCATGTTTGTTATACACTTTTCAAAATATGAATACTTTCGACAGAAGATGTCAATAGTATGGGACAGCACTGCATCAAGGCTTGCTTTGCCCACAGCAATAAGGTTGAGTGTTTCCTCAACAGAAGACCTCATCGTCGGCAAGACCAACTCTGGGTCTATCTTCTGATAACCATGGACTAGGACGATACCGAGCGATGTAGGGACAAGACGACGACCGCTGTGCAGTTGGACGTAGTTACGTTGAGTGATATTTTGGATGTGGACAGGAATACTTGCGTCTGTGCCAATACCGTGTTTCTCCATCAGAGTAATCAACTCACTTTCTGTGAGGTAGTCAGGAGGGGATGTCTGTCGTTCGACAACCTTCAGCTCTGAGATCTTGCAAGTATCGCCTTTGGCTAGCGGTGGTATAGTTTCCTCAGCTGAAATGGCCGCCCAAGGCATGATAGAGGTAAACCCAGGGTCAATTGGTGTCTTTCCACTGAAACTGAAAGACTCCTCTCCAGCTGTAAATGAAATCTTGGTTTGAAGATACTTGCAATCTGCGCTCATGGTTGCAATAAAGTGACGAGTGATATAATCATACAACCTCCAGGCATCCCCGCTCAGCTCCCCTTCCTTTGCCAGCCTCATAGGCGTGATAGGTGGATGATCACCAGCATCTTGACCCTTCCTTGGCTTGTTTAATCCTACCTGCAGTAGATCATGAACCGTAGTCCCCCATGCTAGCCCTCCTTGGAGTAGGCTCAAGGTTCCCCGAAGGTCAAACTTCTCAGGGTAGTCGGTGGTCTCTGTTCGTGGGTAACTAATGTACCCCTGGGTGTACAGATTTTCAGCAATTTGCATGGTGTACTGCGGTCCCATCCCCAACGATGCCGACCCAACCCGAAGCATCTCGACTGTGTGCAATGCTTGTGGACGTTGTTTTGCTTTTTCTTTCTTAGACACACTCTCGACAACCACTTCTTTGACATCTTGCACTTTACTATAGTAGACCAATGCAACTTCTTTATCAAAAACTCGAACTCTTTCCCAATCCAACATGAATGTTCGTCCAAGAGAGTGCTCGACTTTCAATTGTAGGACCCAAAATGGTTCTGGTTTAAATGAAGTAATGGTATCATGTCGCTGGACACAGAACCCCAGGGTGGGTGTTTGGCATGGGCCATATGAGATCAAGCTACTATCAAGGTCTCCATACTTGCCTTGGAAATACTTAGTCTGGAAGCGGGTAAAAGCGCAGCCTATTCTCAAGTCAAGTTCTTGTCGGGCATCAACAGACTTTGCTTGGTTCTCATCAGGTTCAATTAGGTTACTCATTGCATATTTGATGTCCGATTCAGTAATTGCAGAAAATTTGGCGCGAAATATCGTTTGTTGGTTGGGTCGTGATCTGTTCATGATAGGTTCAACACAGTCTAAAACTTCGAAACAAATATTCTCGCCTTCTTTATCACAATCCAACCATAGTACAACAACATCTACCCCTTTGGCCTCCTGTTGTAAAAATTTCACCATGTTCAATTTTGGATTGGCTTCTTTCTTTAAAGTGTTGGCGTGAAAGAGTTCGACAGGATCAACCGCGTCCCAATTGTTGTACTTGTGGTGAAAATCTAGTGCCATGACATGCCCACATACTGATGTCATTTTGAATTTCACCGATGACCCCTGAAATGTGCCTTGGTACTCATGAATCGAACAAGCACCACTGAGGCCTTTCCGAGTTGAGAATTTGCCATTTGACAAAAATTTTGCAATTGATTGTGCCAGAGAGGGCTTCTCTGCCACCATCAGCACGGTTTTCATGCTGAAAGGCAGTAGGAGACTTTTTGAAATATCAAACAGACAGACAAACTGGACAAACTAACAACACATGTGTTGTAATTTCTCTCTTGCTTCACATCTCTTTCCATTTCGAGTTGGATTTTTCACAAAGAAAATTTTAACTTTACAAAACCACAAAACTGTGAACAAAATAATGATACCAAGTGCCTACAAATGCCATAATATACCCATACAGACATCAGATTAACAAGGAATATACGTATAAAATTAAATACTTTCTTATGTTCCAACAATTTGATGTGCTGTCATTGTTTTGCTTTGTTTTCTTACAAAAAACTACGAAAATATCCTATGTATTTTTTAAAGTTACCATAATAAAATGGAAACATTACTGATAACATTGAAACATTGACAACAACAACATCAGAAACTTGCAAGAAATGTTTGAGATTTTTCACGTTGAAACACTTTACCGTGGTTAAATTCAAGCATGTCTGACGATTCCTTAAACAACCATTCGAAAGCTGAACGTCAACGGAGACGCCGAAAAAGGGCGTCGAGAAATTTGGAAGATTTCGGGGAAGCAAAGTTACCAAACGCTGCTTCTAGTGGGTCAAAAAGTCGAGGCTTAGTACTACAAGATTTGCCCAACCAAAAGATGCCTGGACAAGTAAAGAATCCATCTAGTGGAAATAGTAATTCTCTTGAACTAGCTGACGACAGAAAAGCAAAATCTCGGCGAACTCGTAAAAGAGCTCCAAGGCAAACTACTGGTGTGTATCTCCAAAATATCTTGCACAACAGAACATGTTGCAACCAGCAACTGCAAGCACACTAGTTATTAAATGTTTTTAATCACAGACAATGAAGAGGGAGAACATACCATAGAGAGACGAAGTCATCGTCGTCCTTCAAAGCCTCGCATGAATAGATCGATAAGCGAGGAAGTGTTGGATATTCAACGAGAAATGAATGAAGCCCAACACAGTGTCAAACGGGGGCCAAACAGAAATATGCAAGGTAAAATTGCAGAAATAGCCTATTAATCTAAGTCCATGCAGAACGGCTTCCCTTGAAGAAATCAGGACACCTCCCTGCAAATTTTGGCATATTTACCCCCCTGAACATTTTATGTCACAAGATGCCCTTAAAAGATTTTGTGCATCAACGCTCCCTAGAAATAATTTACACTAGCTCTTGAAAATGTACAATAACTATCTTGCTCCTGAAAAATTCAAAACATATGAAAATTCATTTCGCAGCCCCCTGAATAAATTTAGTGGATTCTCCCCCTGGAGTAATATTTTATGAATTCTGGCTATACGTTTTCAGGAATGGTTGATGGTAGCCATAGTTTTCCCAGAAGTGATCCTAGCGCTTTGAGGTCAAGTGGACGACAAAGTAGACCAAAGAAAAATAAAGCGAAAGAACGATTATCTCGGTAGATTGATGTGAAATGGTACATCTGTTTTGCCTGCAGTATAAAATCATTCTTTGTTGTTTTCCTTTTCTCAATAGCATTCAGAACACATCAGCAGAAGAGGAAAACTACCAAGGCGATTTGGACGATGAAGGTATCACCTAAGCGTGTTAATTTCAAGCATGATTTTTGCTAAAAGCACATAGTGTCATAACCTAGGAGCATCACAGAATGTAGAAAATTTTCTGGTTTGTTTTCCAGCATCTTTCTATAGTGGTTTCAAAGTGGATAAGGAGGACATAGTGACTGAAGAATCTAATGCTTCAAAACTTCCTCCGCAAATACCAAATGTTAATTCAAGTTCAATTCTACCAAGCCAACCTCTTGATGTTTTGTTTATTGAGAGAAAAGGTTAGATTATGGGAAGCTAAATGTGTTTTACTTTGTTACTTTACTTTGTCTTCTTATACCAGGCAATTTTATCCTTTCTGATGCCATACAATTTTACTCTGTCTAAGGCCAGACACTTTTTACCTTTGTACATTTCAGAAGGTGGATTCAAGAAAGAAGAAAAGCATAATGTTGCACATACAACAGTCATAAATCACCAAATTTCTGAGGACCGTGCAAGGGATCCGACTATCTCCGAATTCGCAATGGTTAGCAGATTGTCAAGACTCCATATTCCATTTTCTGTAGCTGACATCGTAGCCTCTGCTTCCTGCCAAGCTCGTTTGGGGCTTCGTTGGAACTACTGATGTTTTGAAAATTTTCTTTTAGTCTACGCAGAGAATGTTCAACACTTTTGCTCTATTCTGCCACGGTTTGCTTGCTGGTGAGTGTGGAAGCAAGTCTTCATTGACAAGTTTACTTTGCCTGCGTCAAATAATGAACGAACGGTTGTGGATTTGACATTGATTGCAACATTTGTTCTTCTTAGGTTTTGCTGTTTGTCAGTGTTTGTTTGTCTTCTCTTTGTCGAGCCATTCTGGTGGGGCACAAAACTTTCTATCTAATTACTACAGATTGGCACAACCTATAGGAGCAGTGTACTACTTCATGTTGGCTGTGTGTACCGTCTCCGTTTTGGATAGGTAATGCGAAGATTTTCTGAATGTCCATCGAGACGTAATTCAAAAGTTTGCAAAGAGCTGGGCTGACTAGTTCTGTTCTCCTTTTTTCTTTAGTTACGGGATGGGAAAGGCAAAACTAGGATTTTGTCATCAACTTTTGTCCAGTCCTTTGTGGACGCTTTCGCTTATTGGTAAACTCAATTGTTTGCGTTTTTGTTATGTTTTTGCAATACCACATACGCTGCTATTGAATGTATCCTAGTTTAAACTATGAATTTGTTTTTTGTTTTTAGTGTATGTGCTTGCATTGATCTTTACTTTAAGTGTGACCATGATCGATGATAGAATCAGTTTGTTCAATGGTAGTGATCCTTCTCTCTGGTAAGGCTGGCTTAATTTGATCAATTAAGTGATTCATGAACTCAATCAATTTGTTCATTGACTTGTATTGAACATCACATTGAACAAAAGCTTGCTGTCGTAGTCGCATTTTTCAGCTGTTTGCAATAGTTTGAAATTTTAGGGATGACGAGCAAAAGAAAGAAGATTTAGTTCGTGATTGGAAAATAGTGAATTTGATGCGGGTCATTGGAGCCGTATTAGGTTGGGTGTTGTTGGCATGGCAACCTGGTAGACATTGGAATGATGGTATTTTGACCAAACTTATTGTTGTTTTAATGTGTTTCACTCAAACACTTGCTCAATCTTGTGTTTTTGCATATTAAAGCTTTCAACGTAAGTAAGGTTGGGGTTTTTCTCGATGTTTTCAGTAAATCTTTTTGATGAGCAAGCCACAGAGGAGAAAAAATACTCTGCTGGATGTAATGGACCTCAGATCCCTTCGTGTGTGGGGACGTACAAGGATATCAGTCCATGAAGTGGATATTCCAGTGAAGTGATCATGTGGTTGACATGATGTCAGGATAATAGTAAATCTTGTGCCCAAGCTGTTGAGCTGGCCATATAATGAATGGAATTTGCCAAGATTCTCAAGGCTGTTTTATCCAATGGGCAAATTGAGCAGCCGCACAGGGCTGTACAGAAATGGGGACCCATTCCCGTTAGGAATAAATTTATTAATTGTGAATTGACTCACGGATTATGCGCAGTTTGAGTTTTGGTATCAGTATAACGTATCTACAGGATATATTGTGGATTTGTCATTAAGAAAGAGTATTTATGTTGGGCACGAAATTAATAAAACAGATGCTCCCTTGTAGATGCACAGTAATTGAAGTGCAAATTAGTGTTTTATATTGCATAACCGCTGTCATGTTCGCGGTCTCATTATTTTACAACTCAGTTACAACTGCATTGTCCAAGAACCGAGTTTCACTTTTAAACTTTTCTCTTTTTTATGCATACAATATATCCATTCAAATAGCATGAGGAAAAGACAGAGGAAAGAAGGTAAAGCTGAACATGTTCAACAAGTTCAGGTAATGCTTCCAGAGGATTTTAGTCACGGATTTTCGTGATATGTGTGCAGATTAAAATACTAAGCTACTAAATCTATGGTCAATAGTCTGGTTGTCAGGTTGAAACGTGGCAAGGTTCTGCTATTAATGAACGAAGTTTTTCTGTGTTTTGCAAAGCGTTTAAATTCAATTCTTACTTTTCCTGTCTAAATATGTAAGTCGTACTCATGAAGTGGCAGTCTGGCAAGAGTTGCCTCTTGATGAGGAACATTGTCTGATGCTACACTAGAAAAGGACATTAGGATGCATTGCCAATCGATGGGATAGCTAGAAAGACTAGTGGATATTTTGGTTGAATATGATATGCTGTTGGTTTTGCAAACCTAAACAGAGCCTTTTCTTAGGGACCAAATAACCTTGAAGAGCAGGTCAGGAAAACAAGTGAATCAAAATCGTTTGATACTAAAGAACAGGCTCTTCGAGTGCTGTTGATAGCACTCGCTTTTGCTACAAGAATAAGATATCTTGACGTACCCAAAAATGTTGTGTGAGTAGTGAGCTTAAACTTGTACATGTCTGGTACATCTATTTCAATAACTGTTTTAATAGTGTTAACACCTAGTGTATTTAATTTTGGCATGCTAATGTTAATATGTGCCCATACAGTTTTGAGAAGAAGTATTGTTATTAGTTTGGCTTTTCTTCATATAGGTTTGACGAAGTCCATTTTGGTCGTTTTACTACATACTTTCTGAATGGCACATTTTTTTTCGATGTTCATCCGCCATTTGCTAAACTGGTATTCGCTTGTACAGGTAGAAAGCTCCTGCCAATTTGCATGTGTGTAAAGACTGTGATCAGCTAGGGGAAGTGATTCAACTGATTATTTTATGTAGGCTACTTATCAGGCTTAGATAGCTCTTTCATGTTTACTGATATTGGCCAAGGTACGGACTCCATGCATATATCATACTTAGTTTATAGTTTCAAATGTTTACGACAGTGGATTAGCAGGTTTTGACAGGTTTTTGTACTGTTTTCAGATCTCAGTGAAATCTTAACTCAAGTATGGTACCTCCGCTGTATCCCAGCGATTTTCTCAACTCTGGTCATTCCTTGTATTTATGAGGTTTGCAGCTTATTCAAGATATGTTTTATTGAAACAACATGATATAGTCATTTCTCTCTCTCTTTCTTTATAAGATTCTACTGGATCTTGGTTGTTCTGTTTGGTTTGCATCTCTGGGGTCATTTTTAGCAATTTTTGGTAATTTTGATGTTCAGTCATTATGATTAGACTAATAGCTAGTATTTCAGCAAAACTATGTACACCTTTATGTTTGTGATTCGTAATGAACTGGCTTGGCGTATTTTTTCAGATAATATGCTCGTCATTCAAGGACGTTTTATTCTACTTGACTCATTCTTACACTTTTTCACCCTTTTTCCAATCATGGCCTACATGAAATTTAGAAAAAATCATACCAGGTTTGTACCATTAGTAATGTACGTAGTTTTCTGTATATCATTTTGCACAAATTCTGTTCTGACAGATCATGCTGTTGGCTGAAATTGAGAATTTGTGTATACCTTTTTTTCTTCGCATTTTAGGCCTTTCTCTTTTTACTGGTGGACTTGGCTTTTTTTTATTGGATTTGGTCTAACAGGAGCTGTGAGGTATCAGTGTAAGAGACTGATTCTGTATTATTACTTCAGCATGTTATTGAGAAACAACAAAGTCTTATCCTCTGTCTGATATTTGTAGCACTAGATACTCAGGAATATTTGTCGGATTGCTGCTTGGTGGAATGATTGCAATAGACATGTGGAACATGATTGAAGATCTTAACATTTCACCAGTAAGTTATGCTACAATTGACTGGAGTATTTATTTTGCTGCACTTGCACAGTCATTCATGAGTGAGCATAAACTGTTTCTTTTCTTTTTTTTCAGAAACTCTGGGCTCTTCACTTTGTATGCAGAGGTTTCTCTCTCATCGTACTTCCCATCATGCTCTACACCTTGCAGTTTTATGTTCTGTTGAGTGTGTTGACAAATACTGGTCCTCAAGACGACATGATGTCCAGTGCATTTCAAGCAAGTTTAAAGGTAACCATAACATTTTCCATAGTATTTTGCCATGAAATAATAAAGTAAACTAACTTAAGACTATATTTTTGTGTGGTAGGGTGGACTGGCAAGTATAACAAAAGGACAAGCACAAGGTATTCAAAGGTCTTCCCTAGTCAGTGCATCAATTCGATTTGCTAAGTTAACTCCTATGAAGCTTTATAATTGGGCATCAGTTACAAAAGATATTACATCATGTCTATTTTTAGTCATTGCATATGGTTCTCAGATCACGTTACGTCACACCCATGGTAGACAATGTTGGCTTCACTCTCATGCTCATGTTTATCCTATCAAGTACCCTGATGATCGTGGTAGTAGTCATCAGCAGCAGGTCACGTGTTACCCTTTCAAAGACGTCAATAACTGGTGGATTGTAAAGGACCCAAACAGGTGGGAAATTAGAAGCAAACGCTGGCATTGTACACTTTAACATTTCCCTTAAAGTCAAAGTCATTAAAGTTACTCGAGTGCTCTGGAACCAGAAAAATGTGCTACATTGTTACTATAGACAAACTTAAAAAAAAACATTTATCTTTTTTCTAGAGATACCCTAGTGACAGATTATCCACCAATACCAGTGAAGCATGGTGATATTATTCAATTGGTTCATGGTACTACTGGAAGAGCTCTTAATAGGTACACATTCACAATGTATTGCCTTCAACCCGCAGCCTTCTTGATGATACCATATGTCAAGAGTTGAAAATTCTTCACCATGCACGAATCTTGTACACTGGTGTTTACTGGACTTTATCAACAATTTTTCTCCCCTTTTGTTTAGTCACGATGTGGCTTCACCATTGTCTCCTCAACATCAGGAAGTTTCTTGTTACATCGATTATAATATTTCTATGGCAGCCCAAAATTTATGGCGTCTTGTAAGTTAGACATTGGTAAGCTGTATCTATTTGTCAAATGCTACCCTATAATTTTCTTCACTCTTTCAGGAGATTGTCAATGGTGAGAGTCAGGGGGAGTGGCAGACTTTGCAGTCGCAAATTCGCTTAGTTCATGTCAATACTTCTCAAGCAGTCAAGGTTTGTTGTTTGAGGTTCTTGGGTTTTTATTCGATCGAAAATCGACTTTGACTTCAAAATGCGTTTTACTTTACAGGTTTCTGGTAAGCAGTTACCAGAATGGGGATTTAATCAATTTGAGGTCATTATTTAGTCAGCGTTCTTGTTTCTTTGCAGTTATTGCTTTGTGTTTGAGAGAGGTAGAGTAAATTCTTCTGTGTTCAGGTTTGCACAGATAGAATTGTTCAGAGCGATGAGACGGTATGGAACGTTGAGGAACATCAGCAAAACATCAGTTACCGTAAGTTGAAATCATTGAGACCAAACTTTGAAGCTCTCCCCAGTCATTCAAGTGTGACCAGATTTTTTCAGGGGGTTTTTCCAAACTTGTGTTGAAATTTTACTAAATTAAGAAAAATTTTACCAACTGTCTGTTTATCAAGAATGACGTCATGATAATGCCA
>JAODVM010067105.1:0-17474 GCA_025400095.1 Phenganax marumi | reverse complement strand
TCACTGCTAAAACCACATCTATAGTGCCAGTGCTAACTAACTCTACAATATCAATTCTTTCATCTTATGATCCTAGTTCAAATTTAAATCACCTTTTAGTTTGCTTCGCACACCATTGGCAGTTCTCTTGATCGAGTTCATTAGCATCTCCAGCTCCGAGTTCACCTCTAAAGTTGTATAGATACGTAGTTACGAAACATGACTTCCTGCTGGGCAAGGGGTTAAAAGTTAACAATATAAACAGTGTTGAATTAGCTGCAATTACTCAAGCTAAAGACTCAAGATTATAATTTAAATTATTACAATTTATTACTATTTAGCAGAGAGCGACAACAGAAAATACAATCTAAATATGCACTCTAAACATTGAGATAAAAATAATGGTCATAATGTCGAAAAAACAAACGGTTCTACTTACTTTCATCTTGTACAGGAGATGATAAAATAGCGCTGTGTTTCTTGCGAACTTCATCTATATTTTTGTTGATTGCTTCAATACTATTTCGTATTTCATCCACCTAAAAGAACACAAAATCAAGCATTGGTCTTGCACAGGAATTTACCTTGACCAGCCCTATAAAAGTTTTGTTTTTCCATTGGAAAAGTTATTGCTGTGGACTTCCTGCACACTACCTCAACAAAAAAGTTTGACATGAACTCCCCAGCGAAATTAACTGTATGGTCGTCATATTCATCATCAGTTTGCTTCGCAGCAGCCTAAAATATAAAGAAACATTAATAAAACGACTTAACCCGAGATTTACAGCTACATACAAACACGCCTCATTGGTGGCATTTAAAATGTTTTTCTTCAAAAAATACGAACAAAAAAGAGCTGTAAATAAAGTGGAAAAAACTTACTTGTAATGCCCGTATTCTGTCTCGCATTTTGGAAGAGAAATTGAGAAGATTCAGGCGAAACAACGCAATAATTCAACCACTTTATTTTATTAACAATGCACATCCGCCATCATGACTGGAGAAATTCTTTAGGAGTCTAGGAACAAGTAGGCGTTCCTGCTCTGAACGCAGAAACACTGGACTGCGAAACGTAAATTATGGTAATTTAGAGTAACTTTATAGGTATACTCAAGTGCAGTCGAACTTCAGAAAACATAGTTCGAAATTAGACAATTATAGTCGGATGATACTTTAGTCAAACCGTAAAAATGTTGACAAAAAATTTCAAACCTGCGTACTATTACAAAGTTATCGTCTCCCTATACTTTAATTGCTGTTATAAAAATATCGATAGTATATATGAAATCATTAAAACTATAAATTCAAATGATATAATGTACAAAGCAAATTTAGAATGCACGGATTGGAGTGAACAGTGTATAATCCTAAATTTGACTCCGTTTAAAGTTTCATGGGCTATATATATCTCGCTTGCAATTATATATCAATATGTATATATATTTCACTATTTCTAACTACTGCCGTATTTACTATATATATATAAGTCGACACAACCTGGCGGACGCAAGACACCATCAACTCATATCCAGGCCTGCTCATAAATCAGCGCCGCATAGAGCTCCAGAGAAATCTCTTGGGGTCACGTGAGAACTCACTGAACGAAGGCGGAGGTTGATTCTCACTTCCAGTTGCAGTGTAATGCCGCTTACGACCCAGTCTCGCTGGCGCAGGCTCAGTGTCCGACACGGAGGAGTTAGTAACTAGATTGTTGAGCACTGGAGTTAGGTTGCCTTGGTAGCACAGGAGATGTACGCCATCCGCCATGGTGCTTACGAGATAAATCGCTCCAGGCGCCATGGCCGCGCCCAAGATACGAGGACGTGTTATCTCCACGCATCTTCGAGATATCGTTCTGAAAAGCATTAAATTGTTTGCGCTTAATGGCAAGAAATTATCAACAAAAATCTTCTGACAGTTTGAGGTTTGACTGAGAGAACGAAATTTTGTAGATAATAGCCAGCCACGAAGGTCATTGTCTTGTTTTGTACAAAAGCAAGCAAAATTACCCACCCTTGCTTGTTAAGCGATGGAATTTGGCAGATTTCTATCGAATTGAAATGTGCAACAAACAAATATGGCTCTTGATAAGCTAAATAAACAAATAAACGGATAGATAAACAAATAAGATTGAGATGAACTGTTGAAGCAAGTTCTTCTCTTACCAAAGGAAAGGGGAAGACCTGTCCATTTTAAGTCATCTTTTCTTGTTCGTTTCCCGCTCGCATCAACGAATACTCCAAAACCTTAAGATATTGATGGCAAAGAAAGCTCAACAAAAGAGATCTACAGTACTCCCGAGATGCTTTCATCGAGAAAGATGTACGTAGATTGACCGGTAACTGCATAACATTTCCGAACTTTTTTATAGGGAAATTGTATCTTACCATTGAAGCAAAGAAGGAACTCTTCTTGGTTCGATGACATTTGAAGAACATCAACAGGAAAAATATTCGCTTGGCTCGCGTGGTATACAGCAAATGCCAAACTTGCATCGCCACTGTCCAAGTAGTCTGGTGGAAAAAAGCGGAAGGCAATCTATGAACATTGTTGATCACACAATTATTTGATGGAAAATAAAGGCATTACCTTTCACTGTAAATTGTCGCAAATCGATTTGATAAAACTTGTTGGAGCCAACGATTATTTTTGAGTTTGAAAATAAAATACAATTGCACGGCTCACTACTGTCGATCTCCTATACACGAAAGAATAAAAATATTGTTTTACTTTTCGTAAAACACAAAACAAAATGTCGAGAAAGTTTACCTTTCTGGTAACGAAGCTGTTCATAGAGGCATTAAATCGTAAAATTTGAATCTTGTTTGGTAGAGCCACACACAAGAACATAACGTCTTCAACCTTGATAAAAAAAAAAACAGCGTAAATTTAGATCGTTAAAATTCTAGATCTGCAAAAAATTGGCGGCGTAACCAAGTGAGGCGGTTCCGCACAGTTAGCAACAATGACAGAACAAGATAAAACAAAAACAGTAAATCTATGAAATTTCAGGAGTAACACAGGCGCAAATGGTCGAATTCAGTGCTACGATTTTGCGAAATCGGGCCTGGGACAGCCTTTACCTTCTTCAAGGCGAAGAGATGGCAGCTGGAAATATTGCTGACATTTTGAAAGTCAAGATGTGCAAGAGGTACTTCACGGGATTGCTTTGTACAAGCTTCAAGTTGTTTTAGATCCACAGACTGTAAATCACGATCAGCGCCTAGAAATATACACAGCATGAATTATGGAGCTTCACGATAAAACAAGACCATTTTATCGAGCAAAAGTTTTCGCAAAACAAGAAAGAAACGTCATTTGCGACTATACCTGCTATTAACAGAACTAGTCCCAGTTCTCTCTCAATCTTAATCTGATAAACAGTTCCCAATCCAGTTAACTGACGAAGTCCGCCGTCTTGTCCAGTTTTCGTCACAGGTAAAAGGTACAGCCCTTCCTCAGCTCCCAATAATATGAACTGAGAAATGAACAAATAAACGAATTATTTGACTTTTTTATACTAAAGATATATCACTAAAACCTATTCAGAAAAAACCAGCGAATCATCCAATAGATAATTCTTAAAAATACGGACAAGATTGGAATATTAAAAGGTTTGATGACACTCATTTTATTAAGCTAGAATAGTGAGAATATATTTCCCTTCTATTATGCAAATTAGGGGATTATATGAAACATTTTCCCCCTTTTATGAAACACTTATAATCTAAGTGTTTGAAGTAGACGCACTGTACCTTCTCACTGAGCACGTCAGTCGTGTTAATATCCAAACATTCATCACCTTTCATTCGCAAGAGAATAGTCCCATTGATTTTCTAAAATAGAAAAATCTATTCAGAAAAACCCCAGCAAATCATCCAATAGATCATTGTTAAAAATACTGACAAGATTGGAGTAGTAAAAGGTTGGATAACACTTATTAAACTAGAATAGTGAGAATGTGAGAAAGCAAGAAAAATTAGTGCAAAACTTTGTTTTCTGTACCTGCTCACTGCTCGAATAAGATTTTTTCTCATTGAGAGTATTCTCCAGAGCGCGCACCCATTTTTGTTTTTCAGGGAAACTGGGAGCTAGAAAGTACAACGAGCGACCGGGCCAGCAAGTGGTCTGGGGATGAGCCTCGACTGAAAATACATACGGCAGGTCTGTAGCCGCTGCTCCAAGAAGATCCGACCCCGCGACGGCCGCGTGGATTTTGACCTCGTTTCCATCGCCGCAAAGGCTGAATATCTCGCACGCTTCGCCTAAAACACGAAGAGAAATACTTCACAAAACTTTTCAAAAATTCCAGTTGACCATCGCACGATTTCGGTGGACTTCGGGTTCCAAATCTTCCCTAAAATTTGTCAAAACTTCAATTTGATGCACTTTAAATTTTATATTTTCAATTTCTATGAAGCATTATCTATCTCTTAATACCAATCAAAGACTGATTCGAGCTGCTTTAGTGTGAGAAATACCCATTCGCTGTGTTTCTTAAAAACTTGAATTTTTCCCCTTCCTTTTTCAAGAAAATTTTCAAAATTCTGAATTGTGTTCCAGATCGTGTCAAACTGGTCCCAGACATTCAAAATCGATATATTTGCACAAAAAACTCATTTTCAGGTCACAAAAACATAATTAAAAAATTTTGAAAATTTTACGTTATAGCGTCATACTCATACTAGGCTTTAGTAAACGAAATTTCTCAGCATTTCTAAATTGCGTCCCAACCCGACACAAATTTATCCCTAACGCTAAAATCAAAATATATTTGCAAGAAAAAAGTTCTCATGTAGGTCAGGAAAACGTGTTTTTAAACACACCTGAATCATTCTTCTCCGAATTCTCGAATCTAACAAGCAACTTGCCGTCTTTCAAAGAAACCACTTTCGTATCCCAACCGTTCTTCGCTGAACCTTTTCTGCAAATAAAAAATAAGAAACCTTGGGCGTTGCTCTCGTAATTCATCAGCGATGAGGGTGACCATTGAGCACTGACAATAGATGAAAGAATATCACTTAAAAAGTACAATGTAGCTATGAGACGAGGTTTTCACTATACACACCTCGGAACTTTTAAAAAACCTTCCATTTCTTTCACATCGCCTAGATTTCCACCAGGAGAGAGCAGCAAAGATGACTCAGTTTGTTTAGATCCTCTCAAAGCTTCACTGAAATGTTCCACGTATTGCGTAGGTAGACCACAGGTGTGAGGCAGGGACGTTGAACATTTGCAATGGGACACGATGTCGCATTCCGTGCACCGAGACACTTGCTTTCCAAATAAGATATTGTCAAGACAGACTGGACATCGCGTTGCTCGCATATTGAGAGCCACTGTAAACCTGGTGAAGACAGTATGATCGTGTCGAAAAAATGCTTTCAATTTGACTCTACCAAACCAAAAAGTTTTTCCCCGGGTACTCCAGTTTCCTCCTGTTGTAACACCGAATCGTTACTGGATCAAAAACAGACGATTCGTAATCGACTTCTAGCAAGAACAACTTAGAAGAGCTAGTGCTATCCGGTATAAAAATAGTTAGCTTAGTTTAGGTTTCCTCCTTTAGTAACACTGGATCAGTAAGAGATTATTCTTACCCGATCTCCAGGAAGAACAGTTTATAGAACTGATAGAACTATCCAGCATAAATATAGTTAGTTTACCTATGAGGGATGTTATGATGCATGCGCTCTTTGGGTCTGTGCGTGGATGGAGTGCATGACGAGGTCATTTTCTCGCGGGAAGCGGTGGGGGTTAGGGTACACCCAGGACTAGGTTGCTGACTTGGGGATTGTTGTATAGCGGAGATGACGGCGGTCGATTGGTTGGATCGCGTGCTTTTCGGTGTGAGATGACAACGACCTTTCCAGTACATCACTACACGATAAAGAATCAGGATAGATGATGCATGCAGATATAGTTATAATGATGATCAGTAACAATGATGATAATTGTTATGATAATTATATTGATGATAATGACTCCATACCTCGTTCTTTGGCTTGATCAAGTTCCTCCCTCATCTTGTTTAGTTCTTGTTGTAGTTGAGAACGAGAAGATTTCTCCTTCTCCAAAGCTTGCTGAAGTTCACTCCACTGATACGAGACGAAATTCTCGTCCGAATGTTGTTTTCGCAAACTGATTAGATTCGATACGGCAAGACGCTGGAATACAGGGAAACGTCGACCTAAGTACGTATGCTACAAAAACTACTTCAATTTGTACTCGGGAAGACTGCGTCATCGCTAACTCTTCGCTGGCTAAACTCGCACTGTTAATCAAGTACATGAGACGTATTTCGTTGGTTGGTCTTAGTGAAATTCGATCACGCACGCTATCATGACAGAGAGAAAAGGTCGCCCTTCTGTTCTTCAGTTACCTTGCGCTTTGAGGATTTGTGTTCAGCTTTAGATTGCAAGAAATCGATCAGTTTGGATTGTTGTGCACTGGTCGAGACCAACTTCACTTTCTCTTCGGCATGAAGTGATTTCACCGTCTCTAAATGTTCTGCCATCGCTGAGTTTTCCGACAATAATTCATCCTGACGTTCTTTGAAATCTTGTAGTTCTTCTTCTAGTTTCGAATTCGCCGTCTCCAATGATGACATGGCTCTCTTCCACTCTTCAATCTGAACAAATGTAACATGTGATGTAAACTGTGTATATGGTAATAGTAATGGTAATGATAATGGTTTATTTTACATTTCATCAGCTAATAACAGCTAAATTATAATGTGTTTACATGTTTCTAAATAGTAAATTACAATATTTTCATACATTAAAACTTTAAGATAATACATTATTTACATAATACATTTAATACATATACATGCAAAATCTAAAACACTATAACACTAAAAGGCTAAGAACTTACTACTTATATACATACGATTAAACTTCTATATCAAAATGTGTCTTTGAATATATACTTACTTCTTCAATCAAAGACTTTTTCGCCGTCAATTCTTTTTCCATTTTTCTCTCCAAAGATTTCAAATTTAATTCAGACTTTCCGAGTTCATTTTCTTGCTCAGAAATCTAAAACACAAAATCGTTCTTCATCGCAAAAAATATGTACAATCCGGCCTTGATCTTTATGCAAACATCTCATTACCGTTTGTTTGTACTCTTCAATTAATTTTCGAAATGTCTCAAGTTGATCTTTATTGTTTTGATTGTCAGTTTCTGCATTTCTGAGCAAAGAAAAAGTAGTTAACTTGCGTCATATATGATATGATATCATACAGCCCCATTTACACTGCACAAACTAACCCGGGTCGAACCTGGGTTAACTCAAACCCAGGTTAGATTTTTGAAGCGTAAACGGTGTAAACACACTTCGAAGCAGAGCCCAAACTAACCTGGGTTTAGTGTGTTTACACTTCAAAAAACTAATGCGAGTTTGAGTTAACCCGGGTTCGACCCGGGTTAGTTTGCGTAGTGTAAATGGGGCTTATGAGAACTCGTTTTGTTGCTTACAGTTCTTCCTCTAGTCTTGCTTCATACTTTTCGTTTGCTAACAAGACTTGCTTCCTGAAAAAACACAAGGAAAATTACAATAACTGCATGAATTTTATGAAGCTCAAAATCTACGTATATCTCTTGACAGTGTTGAGCTTTATTTTAACTCCCGCGTGTTACTCATATTCAAGTCATTACTTTTCAATTTCCAGTTGAACATTTCTTTCGTCCAACTCATCATTCATGATCTCCAGTTCTTCAATTTGACCTTCAAGCATTGAACATGTCGTCTTCAGAGCCTCGATTGTCTGCAGATAAAATCACGGGCAGCTCTGATCATTTCATGACACAAACATTGACTAAATCGCGCGGTGAAAACAAGAAACAAACCCTCTGGTGTTCATTGGCATTTCTCGTATTTTTCAACAGTTCCTCATCCAAACTTTCGCTTCGTTTTCGCACCGTTGAAAGTTGTTCTTTTGTCTTTCCTAACTCTGTCTGCAAAGTCTTAAAAAGACGAACATTATCTTTAAATGACGACCAACTCGTTAGTTTTTTCCTGTATATAGTTTCACTAAATCGATGAAAGTTTTTAAACCTGTTTTAACTAAGAAAAACTTGTAAAATGATCTCATTGTAGTACCTTTGTTTTTGTTTTTAATTCTTTGTTTTCCTCATTCAAGACGACAATCTCAGCCTTCATGTCTTGGACTTCCTCATTATTTTTGCGCAAAGATTCCTTCATGTTTTCTTCCTCATTAATCTTGGTACTCTCTTCACTAGATTTCTTCGTCAGCTCTTTTTCCAAACTCTGTTTCTCTTGAACCAAATGTTCGCATTTTTGCATCAGTTTAGTTATTTGCTCGGACAATTCCTGAAAAAAAAATCACCGCTACAGAAAACATTATCAATGCCTAAATCTAGGTAAAATTCAGTTATCTTCGCATGTGGTGTGAGTTTCAAACTTAAATACCATTTTTTCGCTTTCAATCTCTATATTCTTAGCGTTTAATTCAAGGACTTGCAATTCAAACTTTTCTTTTTCTTGTTTGTTTTTTTCGTTGCACAATTCCTCCTCGTCGTTCGCTGTTTTCACTGCCTAGAGTGCAAATTTATTAGCACAATTAAAGTTCACGAAAAAAGGTAACACTTCACAATGGCTAACATTGAATCTTCTCTTCGTTTTTCGCATGTTAGACGAGATGAAGACAAATCAACATGTTCAGAAATGAAAATTGGATTTTACCAGTTCGTTATTTAAAAGATTCTCAATCAGACTTTCTTTCGCTTCAATTTCTTGCACTAATTCATTTTTCGTCATCGTAACTTCCATGAGTTCTTTGTTGAGTCTCGCACA
Source organism: Phenganax marumi (assembly GCA_025400095.1). Lineage (NCBI taxonomy): Eukaryota > Metazoa > Cnidaria > Anthozoa > Malacalcyonacea > Clavulariidae > Phenganax > Phenganax marumi. Next base: position 8,675 of record JAODVM010067105.1, on the reverse strand, counting down.
GTCTTCGTCAAGTTGCTGGAAAGACATTTATTTGACCGTCCTTCAAACAATACTGTATAACCTCTTTCAAAGTCTCAGCTATTTTCGTATATACGTACCTTCTCTTTAGCTTGGACGCCTATAATTTCATTGTTCTTAATTTCTAGTTTTGATTTCAAATCAAGCTCGATTTTCGACCATTCATCTTTTAGTTTTGAGAGCTCCGCCTGAGTTTGCTGTGAATTTTTCGCTTCTGTTTCCGCTTTACGTTTTATCTCTTCAGAAGCGTCCTGTGGAAGATGGAGGCCCACGTATTAGTCCGCTATAGCCTGAATACGCATGTTTTGAAATGTTTAAAAAAAAATATAACCCACAACAGTATCCTCCACTTCTTTTTCCATTTTCTTGACTGCTTCGTCCAACAACTTGTTTTCTTTTTCAGTCTAAAATACGAACAAAAAAGCATGCGATGTACAGCACCATTTCGGGCATATTCAAACGAACAAGAAACGCTTGACAATAACGTGCTGCAAGACTTGATTACATACTTTAGACCACTTCTCCTCAGCTTGTTCAAATTTTCTCTTCCAAGATCTCTCATTCTAAAGAAGAACAACCCAAGAAATATTGACGACTTTTTCTTCTTCAAAACCACAACAAAACTCTACACAAGTACATGCACTAACAGCAATCCGCGCTTCCAGTTCAAAGCACTCCTCAATCTTTTCATTCAACTTCTCTTGCATTCTTTTTACATCGCTTTTCTCCCGCTCTTGACGTTTCATAATCGCTTCCTATGTTGGAAAATGTGAATAGATCAAAATTCGAAGGACTATAACTATGCAAGGAGTCCATCGCACTTGCTGAAATTCTATCACAAAATCTCCCAGTCCTATAGTCCAATCTAAAACCCTCTAGCACAGAGTAAAGATATACAGAGAGTTTACTCCTAGGGCCGGTTGTTCAAAGCTGGGTTAGCTTAACCCCGGGTTAGTGTAATACTTTAACCACAATTTGAAACTCGTTCAAGAAAAAGTTTTGAAAAATTTTTTGCTCAGAATGTTTCCCTTAATGAATAGTTTAATCCCTCAAAGTTTCAAAAAATAAATAGTGCTTCAAGACCGAGATATAAAATGGTGGGTTAAATTTAAACCTAGGTTAACTGCTAACCCACCTTTGAACAACCGGCCCCAGAATTTGAAAATCATTCAAGTGAAATTTTTGAAAAGTTTATTGCTCAAAATTTTTCCCTTAATGGGTGGTTTAATCCCTCAAAGTTTCAACACGGGGGATATGAAACTGTGGGTTAACTTTAAACCTAGGTTAACTGCTAACCCACCTTTGAACAACCGGCCCATGATGAATTGCTAATTTTGATTTAAAAAAAACAGGTCCTTACTCGAATACTTTCAACTTGTTTTGTCCAATCATCCATCTTGCTATTATCTTCAGCAACCATCAGCTGTATATTTGCAGGAGGTTCTTGAGCTACAGCTTGCTTCTCTTAAAAAAATAGAAAACATATGAAGAATAGCAACCCGAGTCAACAAAAACTGCTTTTTCAATGCAGGAAATTGTTTACCATCTCCTCGCTGTCTATACACAAGCATGTAAGCGTCCTTCGAGCTCGATCCTTTGGACATTTTAGGTCTTTTTGAAGCTGTCCCACCATTTATAACCTCTACATTATCACAGAAATGTTGATATTAGACAAGAGAAAGCATTAAAGTTGAATAAACCTCAAAATAGTGAAATCGACAAAAATTACCTTGCGCATCTTCCTCAGATTCCAAATTAAGTGACTTCCCTTTCATCTTTTCAGTGGATTCATCATTAAAACGATACCAGAGACCACTCTTTTAAAACAAGGATGCATAGATATTAAATTATTCAGCAGAAAATATCCTACAATCAGAAAATTTTATACCAATGCAAATTGTACTGGTACCTTTGTGTCATTTCCATTACCTTTTTGTCTTTGATATGAGCAATATAATGTCCAGAATAAGCACTGGGGCCTCGGTGAATTAGGACAGCGAATAGGTCATAGAAACACCCTATATATTGGCAATAGTTGATAGCGATATGTCAAGTAAATGAACTAATGCATATATACGTACAAGTAATAAGATCTATCAAACTCTTATGTGCTCCATTAAAATTCTCGACCTTCCATCTCAGCATCCACATATTCTTTCATATTGAGAACTTCAGGAAACCAAATGGCATTGTTCAATTTCTTCTTATGGCCAGTCTTTCTAAGAAAATAGAATACAACGGACAAAGCTTTCCAGTAGAAATATAATAAATATTCTCTTGTACAAGTATGTTCTCCACTATGCACAAATTGAATTCACTTTGTTTCTTGTATAAACATATTTTGTTGAAGAGATTGCATGCTAGGCTACAACAAAATGATTTACTAACTACATTTCACCAAAAGTTGTAGTCTGCAGTGAGTACCACAAGTTTGCATAAGGCATGCACAAAAAGATAGAACAAAGACTTTCGTGTAATAGTTCAAATACAAGACTGAGGACTTTACCAGTCCGAGAGCGCTTTGAAAAGACGAGCAGAAGGTGAGTCTTTTAAAGCTCGAGGACTTGGAAATACTGGTAAAGTCTGAAGTCACATATTTGAACAGACTTCTGACACTCATTAACTATGCAATTTCTGGTTTGGAAATATTTCCAAATTACTAGTATTTTGGAAATATTTCCAGGCTACTAGTACTTTGGAAATGAATACATAATCAGCCTTGTGACCCCGTGACAGTTTTTCCTCCAGTTTCAAGGTATACTGATAAAATATTGATTTCGTTTGGGTTTGGTTCGTGAATTATTAATGAGTTTTAGAACACGTTTTTCGATCACCAATGGCTATATACCATAGTTTACCTGTCAAAGACGAATCGTAGCAACTGTAGATTGAGGACAGGAGGAAGCTCTTGCAACTTGATATGTCTTGTGGCATTCTGTTTACTAACACAGAAATTACAATGATATTGGTTATCTCCATGAAGGTCTTCTTCCTTTAAAAATTCTTTGATGCATTGCGATAAATTTGTGTTTCCGTGAATGTTCAGATCGAGTTCATAAAATGCAGAACTTCTCTGAGACTGTTTGCCACAATTTTTACACCTGCAAGGAAAAAAGAAGCTTTTAAGTCAACAACAAATCAATTAGCCTTTCTCACAATGCCATTTTTGGAGTACTATCTGAGAATATAAACTGGATTATAATCAATAAATATAGGTTTTGTATTGTTATTGTTCTAAATATGTAAAACCTTTATAAGTTAATTTACAGTTCAATTATTGAACAACAATCTTTATACAGCATAGATTTTTCTGATTCTGACATATTTTTTCCACGAAAAGTACCCCAAAAATGGCATCATGAGAAAGGCTAATGCTTAAATGGATTTGCAGCACAGTGGAGCACCCACTGACAACAACTTGTTTACAGGGGCAATTCTTGGTACAATTTTTCTCCTCTTAGCACATGTGATTAAGTTGGTTTACTAATGCATGCATCAACAAAATTGTTGGATTAAGTATATCAGTTGGTTATGTACATATGCTATCACATCTTTCAACAAGAGCAAAACTGCAAAAAAATTGGTTGAGTTTTAGGCCTGCCAATTTCTATAAGTTGCAGTTAAGCTTGGGTCATGACCAGTCTGATTCTTACCTCGTAATGTAAACATAAGATCCTCCGAATTGCTGTTGAACAATGTTTCTCAAGACAGGATTAGGCTAAAGAAAATGAAAAAGATTACACGTCTTCTACCATGATCAAAGCATTTCATTCTCAGCAACTACAATCATTTTTCAAAGCCATCTTTCAAAGCCATCTTTCAAAGCCTTCAAAGAATCAAACAAAGCTTACTTGCTGTGACAATGTATCTTCTAGGAGAGACATGAACAATTTAGAAAACTCTTGTGCATCCTGAGATAAAACAAAATAATATTCAAACATTACCTGAAGCATTTCACTATAGTACATTGATATGGCTGTAATGAACACAAAGTATGTTTCTTTCACCTGTTGCAACTCTTTATCTAGTCCTAAAGATTCCACAAACGGTGCTGGATCAACAAACCTGCATGTGTAACAGTTGGGAAGTCAACAGTGCAGTTCCCCCATTCAAAGACAGCAGGTGATGGTCAATTAGCCTTTCTCATGACGCCATTTTTGGGGTACTATCTGAGATTACAATTAATCAATAAATTTAGGTTTTATGTTGTTATTGTTCCAAATAAAACCTTTGCAAGTTAATTTACAGTTCAATTATTGAACAACGGTTTTCATACAGCTTAGAGTTTTGTGATTTTGATATATTTTTTTCATGAAAGGTACCCCAAAAATGGCATCGTGAGAAAGGCTAATTGCAGTCATCATGAGAGAAGGATGTTGGCTCTTGTCATTATAACACTGGCTTTGTTGTGATGACAAACTTGAATATCGCAAGAAGCATGTTAACAAGAGCAAATGGTTTGATTCCCTGAAACAGAACAATATGCTATGCAACCAAACCATTCACCATGGTTAAAATGTTTCGTCTTGCAATAATTTTGTCATTACGTATATGTGTAGGGGTCTTGTAATGTGATTTCATGACTGTTCAAAGCCTTGCATGTGACCTCAGGCTTTACTGGAACATGACAATCAATCTAAATTACCTTCTTGACGTGTACTGCAGTTGAGCTAGCAGTAGTTGCAGGTGATGGCAAAATGATTTGGGCGTTTTGTTATCTGTCCACGGATTACAAAGGGGAACAGGAGGAATCACAACTGCTAAGTTCTCTGAAATAGACATGAATTAGCTTAGCAGCTGGGTTAAGGCTGTTTTCCACTAGGCGGAATTTTTTGAGTGAAAAATAAATCTAGCAAACGTGATTGGCTAGCAAAATAATTCCCCGCAAAAAAGTTGAAAGCAAGCCAATCATGTCGCTAGATTTACTCTTCGCTCGAACAAATTCGCGTAGCGGAAAACTGCCTTAATGGTCAATTGTGGAGTTCAAACAAAGCCACATCAGTGAACTTACTTGATTGATTTGCAGCCATCTTTTCTGTGATTTCCTGTTCAACTGACTTGCTGTCACCAACTTCTTGACTGGTTTTCGATTCCAAGGCTGTTTTGTTTTCAGTGACTTGCTTTTCATTGCATTGCTTGTCTTCAGGCCATATTTCTTCAGCACTTTTATAGGTGTCTAAATAGAAAAAATATGTTTAGGTGCAAGCACTTTTGTGTTCCAAATGTTGAACCGTTAAGATACAATATGAAGCAAGGAGAGGCGTTTTCACTTGCACGAAACAGGTTTTAAAAGACCTATCAGATATCTTTATGCAGGAATTCACGTACATTAGCTAAAATGTACAACACACCTTCAGTTGCCATCTTTTCTTGATCAAAATCTTTGGCAGGACTTGCTGTTGTCGCTGAATCATCGAGGGGAATCCATGAATAAAGAGCAGATCGGAACTCGTCATTGTGAAACCAAACCTGAACAAGTGTGTTCACATAACAAGTTGCTCCCAAGTTCTTCAAACCAACAAATGACCCCTAGTACAAAAAAAGATAACCAGTCTTTAAGTATTAAGAATATATAGAGAATATTATATGGCTGCGCGGAAATATTCCAAGCAACCATGTAATATTCTGTTTACTATATAAACATGAGTGTTATAAAGAAACTGCAATTCAAGCACGTTAGAACATCACTGATTGGCCAAACATATTTCCTACGCTGCTTCTGACTGGCTTGCAAAAATGATATTTTTACAAGTAAAAATATCGTATTTTTACGTGTGTTCAAATACGCTTTTTCTCAGTGGCGAAAAACTCTATATAACACTCATGTTTATATAATAAAATAATTTCACTGACTCATCTAGGAATTTCAAGTTTCATAACAGGACTAAAGCAGTATAATGAGCACTCAGTAACAACCTCCTCTCGTCTTTGTTCAGCTGGGTCTTTGACATCGCACCAAAGGTCATCTACAAAAAAATTTGACAATTATAATATTACTCATACGGTAGTCAAAAACGTTTCGCATTTTATTGTATTTGTGCAAGACTTGCTTGACACACTCGAAAGATGTCTTTAAAAAACTGCTCGAGATATCATTCAATTACCTGGTAGCTCTTTCATCCAAAATTTCTCACCAAGGCAAGCTAAGCAATTTGGATTAAACTTGCAGTTCTTTCTATATTAATATAAAGAGAAGGGACTACAACAAGTTGTACAAGTGCAATGAAAGTCTAGCCCTTGCAAGAAAAACAATCTGGCATTAGTCAGAGTAAAACAACAAAGTAGGTGGCATTGATAAGCAAAAGCCACTATATTATTGCAACTCAAACGGTTAAACGTTATGTCTTGAAGATAGTGTTCTTCCTGCACAAATAAATAGAGTAGTGCAATCTCTTGCAAGCATTTGCAAACTGTAATTGAGAAATGTTGATAAGAGACCAAAAACAGGATGAAAGTTGGCCTATTATGAGCAGTAATTGGCGTGATGTGTGCAAAAGTCGGCCAAAAACGTTCAGGAAAATAAGCTAGTGTTTGAACAGTAAAACGAGAACATAGAACAAGCTCAACACGCGAAGTGACAGATGAACAAAGCAATGAACAAAGCAATGAAGCAATGAACAAAGATCATGCTCAAAATGTCGTGCAATAAAAAACAGCATTCATGAATATAGGGTGCAGATTTCCATTCAAAAAACGAAAAATAAGCTGGGATTTAAATCCCTTATTCCCATATGGGAATATTGAACGAAGTAGTAAACATTGAAGTCGCAGTCGAATTTGATCCAGAAAAACAATTTGCTTACTGGCATACATACAATTTTATGCACTACAAACTCTAAGGAGGAAAGATCGATGCTTGGGAGTTCCGATCTGTACTGTACGTCACGAAAATCTCACTCGAATACGCCATATTCGCTTTAAATCGCAGAGTGGACCTGCTTATGGTGTATTTTAAGTGCATCAACCTGTGATTTCCTTTCTCAGTGCACGTTGCATAGATTCTGTAGGCTTTCTCCAAGTGTTCCTGCTTGATCGCATTGCAATCGATGCTTTCACTCCATTCCCAAGCTTCCTTTTCTACTCTTCGCGATTTACTTCTCATTGCCGCCATATTTTTTTCATTTCCCCGCCACAATTGTACCGGGTATATATACCTCGGGTTTAAAAATTAAAACCCTCGACTGAAAATATGGCGTCTTCTTTTTTGCAAAACTGTTGTCTTTTTTTCAAGATATTTTTCTCACGAAAAAAGCGGTTAAACTCGCTCAAAATCGAGAATATTGCAGAATAAAAGTTACTCTTGCATTTTATGAGTGAAATACGAGTGAGATTGCTTCGAAATTGCGTGTGAATTGATTTGCAATCGCGATCATTTGAACTTGGCTCGCGTGCACAATGACGCAACTAATCACATGGCGTCACAATTTTATACGGTTTGTGTACATGTTTTCATGTGCAAACAAGACGGAAAGGTTTATGTACTTTTTCCAGGACAGATATTTTATGCGTACACCGAAATTTGCTTATTTTCCGATGAATGACCTACCGGACAGTTTGATGCTTCGGATTTTCACGCACCTGAACATTACGGACTTGGGACGGGCGTCCAGAGTCTGTCGGAAATGGAAGCGAATCACGTACGACCCGAGCATTTGGCGTTCGGTGAATGTCGAAAGACATGCGCGCAACTTGGATGACAAATCGTTTCAATTGATGGTGAAATCACGCCTGGGGCCGTCTCTGAGGCATTTGAATCTATCGAACTGCGCTGTTACAACTAAGATGCTTCGCCAGTTGGGAAAAAGTTGTAAAAATCTGCATAGCGTTATTTTCGGAAAGGGATCGAAACTAGTGAATTCCAATGCGGACGAAGTGAACTTTCCGCCGAATCTGGAGCTGCTAGAATTACGACCTGCACGCGGCGATTTCGCGTTTTTGAAGCGCATCCCAAGACATTTCACGAAACTCAAGTACCTAGGAATCGGCAGTCATTCTTCGAAAGGCCCCGTGCCACGAATGTTCGTGAAAATGCAAAATTTGACAATATTAGGTAAGCAGGTATCTTGGTAGATCTGTTGTAGTAATTTGTTACTATGCTTGACTATTGCAGACAGTGCAAACAAGTTTTCCTAAAGACTTTTGAAAGAAACTGAACCAAAAAGTGTTTTGAATGTAGATTGTACAAATTGTGAAGTGATGAAGGATGAGCACGTCCAAACGATCGCGATGTGCTGTCCAAAGTTGCAGTCATTCTGCCTAAACGGTTGTAAGAATATTTATGGGACAACTTTTGAGGAACTCCTGCAGCGCTGCACCAAGCTGACGACATTGTTGCTACGTTACACACCTATTCACGATAGCTGCTTTGATACGGGATTGTGGGCGCAGACGAAACTCGAAGAAATTGATATCTCAGCGTGCACGCATTTGTCACGTACAGGTAAATCACGTTTGCTGCTAAGTTACATTTATTTATTTATTTATTTATTTATTTATTTATTTACACATATTTAAACACGGTAACATCTCAACCTGAATCCTATTATATTAACACACAAAAACTACAAATATACCAATCTAAAAAAAGGTTGATTTTCAGATGGCCGTGTGTTAAAAATTTAAAAAAGAATAACTACATCTATGTACACAAATAAGTA
>JAODVM010066994.1:0-17477 GCA_025400095.1 Phenganax marumi | reverse complement strand
TCTGTAGTACAGTACAGATTTCTATATTTGTCAATTAGTCACGCAGTAATAATGAAATACAAAACAAGTTACAGAACGGAAAGCGGGAAGGATTTTGTATTTTGACTGTAATACGCGAATTTGTTTGAGCAAAAAATAAATCTAGCGCATGATTGGCCTCCCTTGGGTTTTTTCGCGGTAAATTGTTTTGCTAGCCAATCACGTTCGCTAGATTTATTTTTTGCTCGAAAGATTCCGCTTAGTGGAAAACAGGCCTTATACTGTTGAAATACATGTCTGTCATTCTTTTTCATGTTAGATATCAAAACTGCTTTTAAAGACAAAGTTCTAAAATTCTCTTATTTTCATTAGCTTTTCTCATCGGCTAATGAAACGTCTGCTTCACACAAAGTAATTCGTTTATGTTGTCCAAGAAAATGTCCTGTCATTTCCAAATCATTTATCTTTACTTCTACCAGATCACCGACATTGTACACTCCGCTGAAACGATTACAAAATAATATTTTAAAACGTTGAAACGGAGGTCTTCGATAGGGAACCGAAGGGATAGGTCCGGTATTATATGACCTTTACGTAAAATGGAGTCGCCCAATCTGTAGAGGCCTTCGCCCTTCGCTTCATTTCAGGACGGAAATCATTCAAATCAGAGCTTGAAATCACCTGTTGACTTTATTTGGCGGTATTTTGACGACTGCATGAAATTTCCAGCCAAAATCGACGTACATATCGTCTTTTACAATATAAGTAATTTTGCCGTCGACAACTTTTCCGATTGGTCGACCTAACTTTGCAAATTGCGTTTCCTTAAACATCTTTTCGAAACTTTCCTGCTCTGAATCATCCACTATATTACTTTTCGCACTGCGATTTGTGCTTGAAAACGATCTCAGTACAACATTTCGTGCCCAAAATATATTCTTACAATACGTAGTCAAAATTTTCGCCATATTGGATATCCTAGTGCGCTTGACCATAACACATATAACTATTGGGTGCAGCCACTGCATGCTTCTTTACCACGGGCTCACTATCAAATTGAAGTTGATTGAAGTCCGAGCTTGCGCCAATACTTCATCTTTTCCTACTGTTTTGCTTCCAATTGTAAACCATACTACTCACAGAAACATTAGGTGAGCAAGAAACCTGCTTAAGAGCAATATTTGTACCCAAAATTTGAAAAGTTAATCAAGAAACTTGTCAAAATTTCTCGTGTCGGAAATTTCTCTGCGCTAAACCGTAAGCGAATCGAGTTAGAATGCAACCGCTGTACTTTAATTTCCTTACCAAGGTTTCATATATCGATTAGAAATTTAGAATTTTCCTAGTTATTCTTTTGTTCTTTTTGCGTGCCAAAAATCGTGTCATTTTTTGGAGGATAAGTTAATTTAGTTGTTACAATTGCTTGGTAAATTGCTCATTTGGTGTATTTATCTTATTACTTATTAGCAAAAGTACAGCTTAGTTTCAAGTTCAAGGTGTGACTTCATGGCTTGATTAAATTCAAATTTATTCAATTGTTCAAGCTTCAATAATGGCAGAGTCAAAGAAAAACATTTTGCAGTTTATGAGCATTGTTAGTAAACTAAAGGTATGCAAATATTTGATCGTATGTTGTGTTGCTATCGAAATAACGTAATTGTACATTCACAATTAGTGTCTGCATCCTCTATTAAAGAACACTAATTGGAACAGTTAACCCATTGTGCAGCAAGATTCCCACTGGCGGGAAAAATTGTCTGGTGTAAAAGTAAACTTATTTCATAAGTAGGGCTCTTTGGGGTAAGGTACATTGCGTGGTCAATGGGTAAACCTTAATCAATCCACCCTTTACGCGATCTCACAAGGGGGGTTGGGGGTCAAGACGTATGAGGTACAAAAAATTTTTGGAGAAACAACTGCCTCATATTCTATGACTGTGCTGATACGAGAGGGCCGTGACCCTGCTGCTCTGACATGTTCATTGCTTCGCATGTACAACATTGGACATGCTAAACAGAATTGGACTTCTTATTCATAAAACAACCTTGAGTCTCCCTTGATGATTTAAATGGTTTTATGTGAAATGGATCATAGGTGCCCAAGACTGACTTCTAAACTCCATAGACACACATCTTCACCAGTGGCTAATAATCATTTGCAGTCTTTACAAAGAACTGGATGGATACGAAATGGAGTGAAAAACCCGGAGCATGTTGCCGATCACATGTACATGATGGCTATAATGACATTCTTTATTGAGGACCAGCATAACCTGAACAAGGAAAGGCATGTAAATGGTGCAATATTGAATTATTCCAGCTCTAGATTATAATTTTGGCAAGAAGAAGTATTAGTCCATCATCAAAGCTTGAAGGAGCATATTAAAATGAATGAAACTGGATGTTTAGTTGCAAAGTGTTGTAGGATGCAGAAAATATAGCCCAGTAAAAGGAGTGAAGTTTGCTAATTTTGTATTACGAGTTGGAAAATATTACCAAAATCAATTATTATTATTCATTAATTATTATTATTATTACTATTAGTTTGGAAAAACTTACCAAAATTTATTATTATTATTATTTTTTATTATTAATTATTATTATTACTTATTATTAATTATTAGTTATAATTTTTTTCACACTATTATATTTATTATTATTATTATTATTATTATTATTATTATTATTATTATTGTTATGTAATATTTAAACAGGTAGCCTAATCAGTGAATCTTCACTGTTAGCAACTAGAGACTTCTAAACAACTAAGGACTTTAAGCTCAAAAACAGCATTTTTTCAAGTAATACAAAAGCATTCAAACTTTACAGAGCTATGTATTTCTGCAGCTTCCAACACTTTTCAACCAAACTTGCAATTTTGCGAACTTTAAGATGCTCCTTCAAGTTGCAATGATAAAATTTTTCTTGTGTAGATTAGAACTTAGTCTACAACCCAACTGTTGCATTTCATTCCTATTTTTAGGTGTATGAAACTAGCTCTTGTTCATGATTTGGCAGAATGTGTAGTGGGTGACATTACACCTTACTGTGGAGTGAGCAAGGAGGAGAAACATGCAAGAGAAAGGGTTGGTATGATCAACTGTTATCGTTGTCCTTGTGCTTTCAGCAAGTCGTGTATGTGTTATAGAATGATTATTCTATTCTTTTGATAGGAAGCGATGGAAAAGATAGTTTTACTGGCAGGGCAAAAGGTTTGTTTTTCGTGAATATAAATACCGACTGGTGTACCACATTCAGAAATTAACATTTTCCAGCCTTAGTTTGCCAATTCTTGTTTTGATTGCAAATTGCACCCCTTGCCTTGAATAACTTCCGTCGTGCCTGACGCAAGGCAATAGCGAGTTTAAGCAAGCGACGTTTTTGACAACACGAACGGCATGAGAAACGTCGAAAGACTGGGTCAAGCACGGTGATTGGCAGAAAACGTCAACTTTCCTTCCGGTCGACGTCCGTGTTGTCAAAAACGCCGCTTGCTTAAACTCGCTAATACTTGGGAAAAAACCTCCGCCACGTGGTTTTGTTCTCACTCTTTCTCCGTAAACCGAGTATTCCTCTAACAAATATTTCGTTTGCAGGTTGGCCAAGAACTGCTGTGCTTATGGGAGGTTAGTAAAGTAGTATTTTAAGGCCCGGTTCCACGGGCGATTTTTGCTGCGATTTTTCTATGTTCTCCTAGCGTATGTGATCGCCGTAGTTTGACTTGCGATTCCATTAGAAGTCCAAATTGTCAACCTAGATACCTGGGTCTCTTATCTCTCTCTTATTTTGTAATTTTCTAAAATTATATTCTAAAGCACATTCTCTAATTGGCTCCGAAAGACTGGAGACGAGAAAAAAACGTCGTGAAGGGGAAAGGAGAGAAAAATGAATAAAAAAAGCATGTATCTCTGTAACGTCATAGTCATAAAACGCCCCGATCGCGCTGGAAAAAGCCTAGTAACTAGGGTAAAGATTATGGGTATCTGTTCATTTCACGGGGCCCGTTGTATAAAAACATAGTTAAAGTTAACCATAGGTAACTACAAATGTCAAGCAATCAAAATCGCATATTCGAGATTGAAGTACTTCTTAACAACATAACCGCAGTTAAAACGTAGTTAAGAGTTTTATACAATCAGCCCCTGGTCTTCAGGAATACGAGGAGCAGAAGACCCCTGAAGCCCAGTTCGTGAAGAATTTGGATCTTTTTGATATGATCTTACAAGCTTATCAGTACGAGCAAGGTCAGTCCGCATATTATGTTTAGGATAAGAAATGCACGACAAATCGATCGCAATAGACCTCCGCCGGTTTCGTTTTGTTTACCCTTTCGAATCGTGTGATACTGCAGTTTCTTCTGAATTGAACATATTCCAATACCAACAGTGTACATCAACTTCGCATGACAAGGATATGTCAAACATCGCTTACGTACCTCAAAAGGAGTAAGGCGCAACATTTAACGCCTTAGCGCAAGAACAGATAGATTTTTAAATTCGTTTATTCCTGCTCCTATAAGAGAGATTTCGTAACTTTAAAGTAATATGTTTTAACTTACATGTAAACTTGTATGATATATTTTAAGTACTTTCAACGCTATTCCACAAGTAACACGCAATTCAGTTTGTAACCTAGCTCCAAAGTATTTCTCTTTTCTAAAACCCTGAACGGTAAATGTAACCATAAGTATTTGAAATGAGCGATTCGCCGGTATAAAAATCTGAGGAGGTCTATTGGAGGTCTATTGGAGTGTCCCAAACGAATCGCAGTACCAAGGGAATGCCCCCTCCGACTTTTATTTGCAGAAAGTGGACGGTTTGGCCATCTTCAAGAATTTTTTGACTCTACTCAAGGTTTGAGAAACAACAGTTAGTCACGTTTTTTTCTTTGTCAATAGAGGTATACTTTTGAGGCTCTAGTAACCTAGTTCCCAGGGTTCCTGCGCTGGGCCCTGAAGCAAAAAGTTTAAAGAAACGTGAATAGCGCTATTCACTGGATAGTGGATTTTTAAAACTTTGTAAATTTGGACAGAAAAAGGTGAAACTTTCATATTGAACTGCGGAATAAACATAGCGGCCTTCAATCGAAGCATATCAATCTTGATCTTCTGTTATAGCTAACGATCATTATAAAATTTCACGAATGTTTAAAAGAATCACTAACCAGTGGATAGCGCTATCCACCTTATGCACAACCGGCCCCAGAGAATAAATCCTTGAAACCAGGTTGCTACACTAGAAGCAATGTTCTTATGATGTTGAAGTTTGATTTTATGTTAGTATGAACTACACGAGGTAGTAAAATTGCTAGCAAACTTGTCAAGGAAAACTTGTTTTCTCACACATACGCGGTCAAAAATGAAAAAATTCCACTTATTTAAACTATGCGTTAGCCGTCGAAAAATTGTCGCCTTTTCTGCTCAATCTAGATAGATTTAATCATCCGATGGTTAAGACATGGGTCGAGCAATTAGCAGAGTGCCGGAAAATGACTGGAACTAGTCTCGAGTCTTCATCAGAAGTCGGGAAATATGACAAAACACAGAGCGTTTGACAATCCTAAAAATAGGCTGGTCAAACAATTGCGAATAGCCGGTGGAAAGAGTGTGGCACAATTCACCATTCGCCGCTGCGTGAACTAGCTTTGATGGATTCCTCACCAGTCAAGATATCGGTCACGTGAACGGGTTTTTTCCCGCCAATTCAAAATGGCGAAGTTGCTTGAGGAGCGCCGGAGTTAAAGAGTTAACTTGTTTTTGTGGCCAATAGATGCTTAATTTCAAGAAAAAACGCTGTTGTGTTTTGAAGCCATTCGAAGATTCTTTTGTTGGTTAAATAAAAACTTTTTGACCAAAATAGCTTCGTATGAGCTCTGAGAATCGACAAAAATTTGTCGTCTTAATAGTTCTAAATGATGTATATCCATCATTTGCTATTTATGAATACATAAATATTGTGTCCTCAACTCGAAGATAAAACTTTTGTGTTCGCAACGCCGTGTAATATTCTTGATGTAAGATCTATTTATAATCAAAGTTCCCTCTTAATTTCAATGTATTTCGCTCACTAGAAATTCATGGAAAGGCTTGATACTGTGATACTTCTTTGAAATTCAGCTTCATTTACTCCGAAAACAAGTTAACTTCTCAACTCCCCCCTCTAGAAACTTCGCCATGTTGAATTGGCGGGGAAAAATATCACGTGATCGATGATTTGCTGCCAAAAGTTACCAGGACTCTGAAGCACAGTATGAAATAAAAGTTAGTTGAGGTATGGTGGCACTTTTAAAAAAAAACTTTGTCTTAGCAAGGCAGATCTTTAGAGCAAATACAAGACACTTTTTACAAAAATCCTCCTTTTAGCTACTATATTGTTAATTAATCAAATTAAAACACGTCATTTCCAATATTGCGCAATACACGTGTTGTGATGCGTGGCGTCATTGTAGAATGGCATTATGACGTCAGTTCATCCACGTTATGGCTGAAGATGCTCCGACCTGGCGCTTTATATTGCATTCTTGATTTGTTATCGCGGCATGGGTGCTGCGATTGCCAGGTTAGTGCTATATTTGTCTAGTAGATACAAAAGAACCCTTACTATAAGCATTCTCAGTGGTAATTGGTGGAAACTAAGGGACAACAAAAAAGGTCTTCCAAAATGGCTTCCAGAGGCTGTTTGCACTGACATATATACATCTGGACTGCTTGCTCCTATGCTTTTTGACTTGACGCTTGCTTGGTCAACTAAAACTCACGAAGGCTGACGAATATGAGAGTATTGCGACATCGCTGGCTCTTCAATAAAGTCATCAATACAGGTCAGCAGTCGACTTCATAAGCAAACACTCTCATACTTTCGGCCATCTCGGACCACGCTTTTTGACGCCAAGCCAGCAGTTCAGATGTATATATGTCAGTGGTGCCAGTATGAATAATTCATAGCTTATTCTAGGGCAATTGTTCGAACATAGGGAACAAAGAATGTATAGAAATTAGTCTAATACAATTTTCCTAACCATCTGCAGTGGTACCAGTTGTGTACAATACTGCAGTGCATTTATTGATTGTAATCTCAGATAGTAGCCCAAAAATGGCATCGAGAGAAAGGCTAATTGAAATGCACGTTTCAAGTACACTTCAGTTGAAACGTAATTGAAGTGTTATTGGAATGTAATTGTAATTACTTGCGACAATTTGCTGAACAAAGCCATTTCGCGCAGATTTCCCTGATTGAAAGAATTTTTACATGGGATATTAATTCCTTGCAAAGCCAAAACTTTACAGTCTGGTAGCTCTTGGGAAGTCAAAAATACCACTGCCTATTTAACTTGATATGTTTTAGCCAACACCTGAGATGTACCAATTGGCATACAGTGTGTACAATTTCAAATTGAAGCTTATGTGCTTTCAGTAAGTCCAGATCATCAACCGTACATAACTTAAATGCCAGCAGCAATTGAAGTAGACTGATTTCTTTGCCATTTTAGATCGTGGACAAAATATCATTCCTTGAAAAAGAAAAAGAGAGGAGATTTGCTTATGAAGTTAACAAATGCTCGAAGATATCACAGAAACAGAATATTGCGGATTTACTTCACAATGTATTACGTATCCTTAAATGATCGCTGTACCATTCACTGTAGAAATGAAGTGATGAGAGACTTCTGGGATTTATAAATGCATTTACATGAACCATAGGCGTACCGGGCGGGGGGGCAGCAGCCCCCCCAGATTGTTGGGAAACAAGGCCAGTCGGGCAATATTTGCTTGACAGTCGGGTAAACGGTTGTCTTTCACTTCAGTCATTAAAGGTTTCAGAGTCGGGGTAATTTTCGTGGCAGTCGGGCAAATTGCCGACCGCCCCCCTAAAAAATATTAGCCGGCACGCCCATGACATGAACTAGTTAATGTATTACACTCAGGTCATCTGTTTTTAATGCAAAGTTTCGAAGAAACTCTGCAGTATTGTAATGAGTGGCGAAAATTCACATGTATACAGGTATTTCTCGCGTGTATTTCTATTAAAATGTTAAGCAACTCCATGAGCAGATCTCCTGGATAGCACTTTTTCACGTCAAAAAAGCGTTTTTCCGCGCTATTATGCAAATTAGGACGTTTTTTGACGTCACAAAAACGTTTTTCCGCGTTTTTATGCAAATTAGGACGTTTTTATGACGTCATAAAAACGTTTTTTCGCGTTTTTATGCAAATTAGGACGTTTTTCCGCGCTATTATGCAAATTAGGACGTTTTTATGACGTCATAAAGACGTTTTTCGCGTTTTTATGCAAATTAGGACGTTTTTATGACGTCATAAAAACGTTTTTTGCGTTTTTTTGCAAATTAGGACGTTTTACCGCGCTATTATGCAAATTAGGACGTTTTTATGACGTCATAAAAACGTTTTTCGCGTTTTTATGCAAATTAGGACGTTTTTCCGCGCAATTATGCAAATTAGGACGTTTTTTGACGTCACAAAAACATTTTTCGCGCTATTATGCAAATTAGGACGTTTTTTGACGTCACAAAATCGTTTTTCCGCGTCATTATGCAAATTAGAACGTTTTTTGACGTCACAAAAAGTTTTTCCGTCCTATTATGCAAAGTAGAAGGTTTTTGACGTCACAAAAACGTTTTTCCGCGCGGTTTAAAAAGTGCTTTCCTTTGCTGCAGGGTTTAAGTAAAGACAAGATAAAACGTGAAGTGTCAACGAGAAATTCATTCTGGATCTACAATATTGAGAGCAATAAGTGGTCATGTATATACAGGAATGAGAACACTGGGAACCAATACTGGAGCAAGATGCAGGGAGTTGAACCATGTCCAAGATTTGCCCATCAGCTTGTCTATGATTATGTGAATAAGGTAGAAATACAGTAGTTTTGACCATCCCTAGCCATTCTTTTGGCTATATTGGTTGAATTTTAATTCATAGATTCACTATTTATTTGGTGGTAATCCTGGGAAATCTGGCTTTCCTAAAATGAGACTTGATGACTTCTGGTCTTTGAAGGTAATCATAGCTCATCTGGTTTAAACTGTACCATTCTTCAGAAGGTAGTACATGCATGAACAAATGTTGAGTTTGTCTTGTTTCTTTGCAGTTAACAAAGCCCTCACTTCCTCATTTCCTGAGGCGATGCAAATACATGATTAGAAAACAAAAGTAAGGAAGTTGTTCAGGTATTTTCTAGAAGTCAGAAGTAAAGAATTTGAACAGTGAGTTCTTTGCAGGTTTCTTGAACTGGCCAACAGCAACAGCCTCGAAGCGTTAGCTTACCTGCAGGTACTATATAGTCTGACTGTTTTAATGTGCAGTACTTTAATCTTGTGAACAAATTTGTGACCAACTGCTTATGAATTTAGCATGATCTTTCAAACACTGTGAACCATGATGATGTAGAGGAGAGACAAGAGGTATTACGGAAATTGGAGGCTCAAGCATGCCCATCTGTATTTTTCAATGTTATTTTTTCAAGGAAATCATCCCCAGTTCTTCCAATTTAGTTTGAACGTTTAACGTCAAGTTTATTTGCATTAAAAAATGAAGATGATGTATGCTCAAACAATGAAGGTGAGGTCCATTAAATTATACCTTCAAGTGCTTTTGACACTGTTTGTAATTGACATGTTTTTCTGTCACAGGAGCTGAGTTCTTCGGAAATGACAGAGCATTTGTTGGTCGTTCACAGGTAAGACAAATGCTTTTTGCTTGATTATACCTGACAATGCAGATTTTAGTTAGGTACTCTACTCTCCTCCTATAAGTAATATTGAATCAAAATTGGATTTTATTTCTTCTAGCTATTTGACCAGCTTGTGACATACTTTCCTGACAGCATGACACAACCAAAAGAGAATCTTGCTGATGTCATTAAAGTATGACATCGTCAACATGTAAAGTTTGTATATAAGAGACAATACATGGGAATTCTTATGGACTGTATGATAAAACAGGCCCAGTCGTTTTGAGGTGGTTTAGTTTCATAAACTGTCAATTGGAACACTGGATTTTTATGGTTTCAAATGAACCTTAAATATTTTCCTATCTGTACAAAATGTACATATGTAGTTGTAGAGAGCAACATTAGTAATTTGCATGCACTCTATATTGTCAGCTATAGTACTATACAAATACTTAATTACACCAGAATTCCAGCCCTGTTTATAGGAGTCCAGGCTTTGGAAGTTTGCTTTGTGGATACAAATTGTCATCCAGATTGTGTCAGATCACTTTGCCCAAAATACCTGCAAAACTTACATTTTAAATTTGCAAGATGTATACTATATTATACTGCTACTAGGAATAAAGTAGGAACTCACCGTATAACTAGTACTATAATTAAATACAGAGCTGCCAATTCTTTGGTTTGCTCTTCAGCCTACACAAAAACATAAATTACAATTGTTAACTTGTCACATATTGACAGACATGGCCTGATGAAAGCAACAATCATACTCACCAAATTTTCTTTTTGTTTTGAACACAACCTTGCCAAGGTCCGCAAAGAATAGGTCGTGTCAGGATGCAAAGGTTTCTCAACAGCAGTAAGCAATGCATAGATCCATTGACCCTAGAGATATATCACAGGTATGTATGAAATACACTTGAAATTATTAGGAGGGATTTGAAACTAGTCCAACCTGCAGTGAGCAGAATGGTTGAGTTTCTAACCAACTGATATGGTGGTCCAATACTGCTAACACCGTTGACTACAATTGATGAGAAAAGTAAACCATTGATACAGCTCAACTCTGCTTGGCAACTCCTTGCAGCAAGCAATGTGTTCATATAGGACCTGGTTCATTTGAAGTATCACACTCAACAGTGCTGGAGTTCCATTTTCTATCGCATCACAATTTGACTCTGTTTCTTTGTTGCTAGAAAGTAGACTTGAGATCCAATTTGTTTGACCTCAACCTCTTATCCATGGTTTGAACGTCTGTCAGATCATAGTTTTTGTTTGCTTAGGTTTCTTTGTTGGTTTGTTGCGGTTGCTTGTTTATCATGTGTTTGTCAGTTACACTTACTGTGCTTGATATTTCTCTTGCTGTTTGCCAAAACAAAACTCAAACCACTGACTTTCATTTTCTGCTGCAGGCTACAAAAATAGATCATGCAGATCGTTATTAGAAATCTATTTTCAGCTTAGCCACTTTGTATTTGAAATATTTGCTTAGAATATAAAATGTATAATGAAATGCCAAGGAAATAGACTAACTAATTTTCTCTTTTGAATTCTTGTTTTCAGCAATGCTTTATGGTGAACTAAAAGCTAGAATAAAATCATAATAGTTAAAGTATATTAGGCAGTTTATTGGGGTTAAAGAGGTTGAAGCGCATGGCCTTTGATATTAACAAAACAGTCACCCACTAACCTGTCTAACTTCGGCAAATGAAGAGACTTGCTCATTCTGCCATTGTTGTGATGGTGCTTTGTCACCCTCAGATGCTTTGATTGGCTCTACCTAAGATACAGGATTTTGGTTTTGAATCTTTCACCAAATATTAACAAGATTTAATGAGAGATTACCACAGTGTAGTTTGAGTCTTGATTTGCATTAAAAACACTGCAGTCCATATTTGCAACAACAATGTCTGGGTAAAGAGCAGCTTCATTTCTACACAAAAGTAATGAAAACTCATGAAAAACGTCACTATATCAAACTCCAAAATGATTCTTGAGGGGAATTATGAAAACATTGGTTGACATCGGCTGGGAAGTCATATCATCATGTCGTGATTAATGAAAAGGCATATTTGAGAATGTGGCAAACAGTTAACAAGTGCTACAGTGGACTTTTAGTCTTTACTATATTAATTTCTCACATTCATCTGACTGACTTTTGCTTTTACCACAGGGAGCCCTAATTGTCACAATTAATTTATTACTATTTAAAATGAAAACATTACTCACTGTACAAGTTTTAAATAATCATAAGCGGTGGAAGGGAAAGCAGTGTTATCAGTTGACGTATTTTTCTTGTTTTTTCCTCCAATATGTTTTAGACTAAACACTGGTTCCATTGTGAGTAAACATTGACCATTGGCTGGGCAATTATATTCCAATAAGATGAAGTATCGGGCGAACGAAGGAATTTAAATTGTCATGACGAGAAAATACAAATGAAAGATGGTGAAAGGCAGATATCCATTTCGTAGGACTATAGAGTTTTTATCAAGTGGTAAAGTTGTGCTGAAACCTAGGGTAAAAAGTGTGTTGTTGTCTTACTCACATCGAGAAAATAGCAAGGGGATGAGGTAGGAACACGTGTCTTTGCTTATGTCATTTCATCATTATAATTGATTACCAATACACTCAATAATTAGTGAAAATGACGTAATTAATTGATCACTGATTGAATGATCAGTGATATTGATCACATATTTAATGATCACTTAAATACAGTTGTATCTCCTACATCTTTCCAAGGTTGAAACTCAATATGTATCTAACTATATATATTCTTCAATTTAGGAATTTTGTATTCAAAGATGTCCCACAATTGCAGTATAAGAATCCTAATGTTCAGTTTGTAACCCGTAAGAGCAATGCTGTAACCTCGCCAAAAATTGATGTTTTCTTTGGTATGTCAAGTGTTGGTTGACCTTGCTACAGCAACATTTCCTTGATCTGATTATGTTGGCATTACATAACAGTTTTTAAGTCAAGCCATTTGTCACTTTTTGCTAAGTTCTTACCTTGTATTCCAGATAAAAGTGAAAGAGTAAACATCAATGTCGATAATTCAAAAGCAAGTGAAATATTTGCAATGTTTCAACATGTAGCTGGAGTTTCAGAAAGGTATATATAAATATTTTTTATCAGTATCAACTCCATCAAACTTTTCACATGTCATGGTGAGACTCTTCCCACATATTCAGCTGAATTTTTGCATAGGTCTAATGCATAGCATTATGATATGATATGATATTTAATTAGTTATCCCCGCACGGGCTTTTTCATAACCAATTTACAATTCTGTGCAAGTATGCGGAGTTCCCTACGTCCTATGTGCATTTCATGTGCGTATTTAACCTAAACTACTTATCTTTACAGCAACTGTGATATTGGGTTCCAAATCTGTTTATCCTAGCTCACCCTGTCAACATTCCCTGTAGGAGGAAACCGGAGTTGCCCGGACAAAACCTACGACTTTCGGCAGAGTAGTTGACAGACTCTTTTCACGTGAGAAAGTTAAGTCCGAGCTGAGAATCGAACCCGCAACCTCAGTGGTGAAAGGCGCAAGTCCTAGCAACTGTGCCACCGGAGCCCCAAAGCCCAGATACTATGGTATTTGATCATTGTAACTGTTTTTTACTTAGTGAGCTACAAGAGATTGTTGGAAAGCAACCAAAATATCCTGCAAGATTGAATCAGAGCAATTTTGGTAGATTTGGACATTGTTATTGTATCTGTGAGAAACCTGGTCAAGTTGGGTGTCCATCAAGGACATGTTTACCTGGAGCAAATAAACCAAAATGGTGGCAAGAAAGAAGTGAAAATAATGTTGCATGATTCAGGAAGGTTTGTGGATGAAAATTAAAATTACATGACTTTTGGAGTCAAATTATTTATGCAAAATTTGTTTTCAATCAAATATATTTACCCACAAAAGTACACACTACAATGTACCACTCATTATTTAGTTCGTTTATTATACTCAATTTGCAATTCATTTAAGTTTCGTTCTAAGGACTGCACTGTATCAAGTTGTCTATTTTCCCTGGCCTTATTCATAAATTCTTTGACATTGTTTATTTGCTCTAAAATTGCTTCACTCTCAGGGTCAAATGATCGTCTTCTCGATTCATGTTCGAGATCAATTTCTCGACGCCTTACGAGAGGCGAGTTTTGTCGAGATTCTCTCTCTTTGCGCAGAACTTCTTTGTGTATCAAAGCTCGTTCTCTCATAGCCTTCTCTTGTAGTGCCTTCTCGCGTTCTTGTCGCCTTTTCAGCAACAGAGTTCTCTCTTTTTGAAGAGAAGCATATTCATCTTCAGTGGGCACAGACTTAAGAGTGAACATATTGTTGTGTAAATAATTGGTGACAAAAATATGGATGCCTCTTTGAAGTTTTTGAGAGGATTGCCCAGGACTTTCTGTCTTTGTTGTTCCCTGCTCTGTTGTGGTTGTTGTTTGTCCAAGAGCAAGCACTTTCTTACTTCAAGAAACAGGCAAACCTATGTTTAGAATGGATTGGAGAACTTGAGTTGTAAGACTACATCATACCTGAGGACTTCGAGTGTCTCATACATCTTCAGTAACTTAATTCTTGTGGCAATGACTTCTTCGTATGTGTACTGAGTATCACCATAACTGGTAGAGAAAATGTAAGACTTGTTAGCAACAAACAGCTTCATTTACACATTGCCTGAACCTCAGGGGAGGGAGCATGCCATATATGACTGACATTTACTTTATCGTATCCAGATAGTTTCCTTCAGAAACGCTTGTTTACCTTAATGATTCAGCCATCTTATTAAAGTCTGGTAAGAGAAGGTCTGCCTCTGACATCAAAATTGTTAGCTTCTGTGAAGGAAAATTTGGTTAGTGTTTGCATTAAAGTGCTTTGGTCATGTACAGTGCAGCTCAGCTTGACCTCGTAAAGTTGAACTAGAGGGAGTTTTTTCTTTTTCTGCCTTTTCACTTCATAATTTCTGCAAGAAAATAACTAAATGAATTATAATTGCATCAAAGTCTATAAAAGGTTGCATTGAACTAACCTAAGAAGCAAGTCATAACATTGATGACAAACACGAAGTGCATTCTTGTCATTTGCCTCATCATCATCCAGGTGCAAAATAACATCATTCATACCATCCATTTCACAAAATGTTGCTGAAAATAAGCTATCTGACTTCAGAATGACTTATTCACTGCCATTTTATTCAGCCTTATGCCAGGTAATCTTACTTGTTAAAGGGAATGACTGTGGCAGAATTGAGTATCCCAAGCGAGATACATATTGCAAAATATTTACCTGCAGAATTAAGTGGTAAAAACTCTGAACACTTTCCACAAATGACTTGGCCACACAATCTACAATGATGCTTTCTCCTTGCAATTGTAAAAGATTTCTTGCAACCAAAACAATACTTTGCATCATCATCTGATATCCAGGGTACCAAACTTTGTTCTTTTGCTGGAAAAAATCTCAGACAGTTTTTAACTGCAATCTTTGTTATTTTATCTGATGCCAGATGCTTTTTCTCAACTTGGGGAGACCTTTACCGGGGTTGGATTAAGATGGAGTTTTAATGATGATAATTAACTACCTTTCTTTTTCGAGTTACTTAGTGACCGTGATTTGTTAGTGTCAGTCAGCGCATTTAGGATCTAAAGCAGCAGGCAAACAAAGCTTGACACATGTACATTATATGATCATTAACTCATCTATGACATGTCACATTCAGGTGACATCTTACAATTGTTTTAATTTTACCTTCTCTAGTCTAATAAGAATCGTGTTCGTCTCAATCATTTCATCATTAACAGTTCGAGTTCTTGCACGACGAAACTCGTTAGTGTGATCTTGCATGAATCCTAAACAAATGCAAACAAATTACTGGTCCATGGACTAGCAACATACCCAGACCCCCTAGTTTATGACGCCAGGGTGTCTTATTACATGTCAATATTTTTTTTACCAATTTCTTGTGGTTCCCAGTACGAGAAATCAAGGTCGCTCTTGAAATCGTCCGGTTTTCTAAACGGACTCGACTCTTCTTCTCCTTTTCTTAATATTCTTCGTTTTGCTTTATCAAAGATGCCTTTGACATTTTGCCCCTTGTCAGATGCTTCGCTGGAATGATCGTCTAGAAAATGCGTTTGCAATAATTTTTGCGTTCCTAAATCTTTCATACATAAAGGACAAAGGAATCCTTCCTGTACTTCGCTTGACTCATCCATTTAAACTGCTTTTTCTCCTACGATTATCAAGTTAAAGTCGACAAAAACTTGCCATTTTGGGTTTACTTTTTTTTAATACATTTAGAAAGCCCTAGGCCAGGCCCCTATTCCGAGTATAAATATCCTAGGGTAGCGAAGCTCCGGTAATTCATGGCGTCTTGTGAAAGTATGGATTTCCCTGCTTGGTCTTGTTCTCATTATGTGAGAAAATGTGCTTTGATTGCTCCATGCTGTGGGAAAATATACCCCTGTAGACTTTGCCATAATACGAGAGAAGGTACACATGAACTCGACAGGAAAGCGGTGCAAGAAATTATATGTTTACAATGTGGGACTATTCAAGGTGTAGGTCAGAAATGTAGCAGCTGTTTGGTCACTTTTGGCTTGTACTATTGTGAGATTTGCCGGCTGTTTGATGACACTGATAAAGGACAGTTCCATTGTGTGCAATGTGGTCTTTGTCGCATTGGTGGGCGAGAAAATTTTTGGCACTGCAATCGTTGTGGCATCTGTTTTAAAATTGGCTCCACTCATAAATGCATTGAACAATGTTCCAGCTCAGACTGTCCCATATGCCTTCAAGATTTGCACTCGTACGGCGAGTGTCAGAAGTTGTTGTGTGGACATATGATGCATACAACTTGTTTCAGACAATTATGCAAGAACTTCACTCCATGTTGTCCACTCTGTGCTGCTAGAATATTAGTTTGATTTGAATTTAATCTATAGCAACTATTCAGGCATAGTTTACCACTTAAACAACATTAGGCTTGAAGTTTTCCCGGTGAATCACCTAGTAAATTACCAAACATTTCAGTATCTTACGGATAATACAATGCCTGTTGTTTTCTATCTATATACAAAAATAATTCATTTAATTTAATCATGATTTAATCAGTGTTTCTCATTGATGGTCACGTGGGATATCACCATGGTAACAACAAGCTGATACAATATGGCGGATGACAATGATCAAGTTTTGAAACATTTGATAACATGACGGCGTTAAAAAACTGTAGCGCTGAACTACGTCGCTATCTTTTCTTAAACAAATTGCCAGAAGTTTTCGAGGTATTTTATCTGTGGTTTTTATTTATGTTACTTTATTTCGAACTTGATTTTGGCATTTTAAATGAATGTTTTAGGCATTGCTGACTGGTCTGGCTATTGAATGCCCAGAAAATGCTTGTGAATTTATTGTGAATAAACTGTCACGTCTAGATACAGAGCCAAGCTCTTTGGAAGAACTACGATGGTTAGTGAAGAAGTACGCTGACTTATAACTAGTGACAATCTAGCGTACTAATTCATTTGAACCTATATTCTCCTTTACCTTCAAATACAAAAATATTCAAGCAATTCTTCTCACTCTGCAGGGACTCTTTTGTAAGTCCAGAAAAAAGACCAAAAGAGCATTTACTGAGAAATGATTTTGATAAACTATGGTGCTATGAGGATGAAAACTCACAGGTATAAATCCTTTTTGTAGCTCTAGTGGGTGCCAATCGCTGACATATATACATCTGGACTGCTTGCTCCTATGCTTTTTGACTTGACGCTTGCGTGGTCAATTAAAAGTCACGAA
>JAODVM010066883.1:0-17477 GCA_025400095.1 Phenganax marumi | reverse complement strand
CAGCGGTCACTCCTCTGGAGTTCCTGAGGTTGATGTCTGCCCGAGCTGTCAGAAGGACCTGGGTCGCCTCAAATTGACAGTTGATGAGGCTGAACATGAGGGGTGTCGCGCCCTGGTGATGGTAAGCCAATAGAGTGAGTCTCGATTGGCGGATCCGGTGTTGCAAAGCCCAGTACTTCATCATCACCCAGAGTGGAAACTGACGGGTTTGTGTCTCACAACGGTCGTTCACATCTGCACGCGCCTGGAGTAGCAGCTCCAAATTCTTGGCAAATCCTCCCAAATACGTTGCCCAGTGCAAACTGTGTCTCAAGCTCTGCTGCAGGAGCTCTGGCGCGGCCATGCGCAGCAACTCTTGCAAAACTTGCACTGATCCCAGTGCGGCGGCAGTTTTTAACATATCGATGTTTAGGAAGCCTTCTGCCCAAGGATCAGCATGTGCGTTGAGGAGAATCCTCACGGACTTGACATCATCAGCACCTGTCGCATAGTGTATAGGAGGGAAGCTCATCTCATCGCTACTATTCACATTTGCCCTCGCAAACAACAAAAGCTCCAAAGCATCATGATGGGAGAACCATGCAGCCAAGGACAACACAGGACAATCCTTGTAGACCTGATGCTTCACATCCCGCCTTGTGACTCGGTCATTGGCAGAAGCTCCTTCAGCTAACAGAGCAGAAATCACTGACACGTCACCATTCACCGCTGCATAGCATATTGGAGTCCAACCCATTGCATCACGCTCCGAGACCTTCTTGAAGCAATTCCTCTTCATGAACTTGGCCAAAGGAGTTCTTGCTTCCTGTTGTTTTGTAATTGTGGCCATTTTGTGTTAATGTAGCAGCAAAGAAAGTGCCTTCAACACCATTTATTCTCATGTAAGATCGTGTTTGTTGAGTAATCACTGTTGTTTGTATGATCGGAAGGTTCATTTGAAGAAACTAAGGGCAGCTGGTTGCCTGTTTGATGTGATCATTAAGCGGAGGAATATTTAAAACTTGCTGCAAGTGATCAGGCGGTGATCCTTCTGGTGGATAGTTTACACTCCATTTCCAATCGTTTTAGGAATCCCTGTTTTGCGATTAAACCACATATCAAATGCAGATTCCGTCTCAACGCTCGCTTAAAAACAGCATTGCACCAAAAAAACACTTGCATTCAAAATTAGACGTAATATCTTTAGCTTGTTGAAGCTACGCATTCTCCCGACCGAGTGGCCTCATCTCTTGCTGGAATGCTTTCACTGAAAATGTCTGCATGGCGGACATGTCAACTTCTTCACTAGTAAGATCTGAAGCACGAAAAGATAATCTTTGAACTAACTTCGCCTGAACTTTTCATAATGGTTTATCGGTTGCTCTGTTATCATATTCTAGTGAAAAAATATAGTTTATCCATCTTCTAGATTTTCCCCGCATGAAAAGCTTGTTTTGCGCAAGACGGAGCTGGTTTAATCCAAATTCGCTGCGAAAGACAACATGAGTGTTTGTCTCGTGTTTCTCTTGGTTCCTGAAGATTGCATGTTTTAAGTCGACTGGTCTGGCAAAGGCCTCTAGCAATAAAAACGGTTTTTATTTTATAGCAGAAAATTAAATTAAACGTGCAGGGGATCAGCTGTTCTTGGTATACTCATTTGCGGTAATCGCCTTGAAGGGGGTTTGTGTGGGAAGCCATGGAGCGACTTGATCGATGTTTTTTACTCGCATATTCATGTAATACCCAACGTATATATTGTGTGTCAGTGCTTCGAAACGCAGTGGCAAAACGGTGGGAGGTTGATACTCGAAGGGATAGATGTAGTCCCCAACCTGAAGCGGTATACCATCTTCGGGTGAGGTGGCTGGAGGGAAAAACGTTTCTTTATGCCTGAAGTGTTCTTCTGAATTTAAATATTATCGCATTGCATGGTCTTGTGTGGTCCACGAGACGTGTGATTCACGTTTAAATTGTGGTGTTATCTCTCGCACTTGTACTGGCTGATCTACATGTCTGCATTTCGATTTAGTCGAAGTCGGAGAGAAGTCTTATGAAATTTAGAGCAAGTACCATTTAGCTGTGGGAATGAACTGTGAGTCTAGGAAAAGTGCAGTTGATGTTTTTTAAATTATTAGAACTATCGAGCTATCCATTGAACTGGCTTTACCACTGTTTTGTCCATTTTGCTCATCCATGCAAGAAAAGGTACCATGAATTGCAAAATCTATCGCTTGGTTCGTATTTCCGGGGCGTGTTTGCCATAACAAGACTGTCACAACAAACAGTGTTGTGCAATTCCGATTAAAAATGCCACGTTTCGACGTGAATTTTGCGGATCCCAAAAAGTTCTTCTACCCAGGGGAAACTATCATTGGAAACATCATAGTAAGGGTGGACGATACTTATGTAACATGCAAATATATATCGCTAAAATTCAAAGGTAAAAGCTATGTGAGTTGGACCACTGGCACTGGAGATGACAAGAAGTCTCATTCGAACACAGAAGAGTATTTCAAACATTCCATCACTCTTTTGGCTCCTTCACCACCCCAAACAGAAATAATTCTAAATCCTGGTGAATTCTTTTATCCTTTTCAATTTCAACTTCCGACGAATTTGCCTCCAAGCGTCGATCCACCGACGGTGACCGGTTACGTAAAGTATTCGATGAAGGTCAAACTTCATGTTGATAGCTGGAGATTGAAGTCGGATGTACAGGAAACGATACCCTTTAAAGTAAGTGAATAGATGGTTGATGATTGGAGGGTATGCACAATGGATGTCACAAAACACGTTTTTTCTGTCAAAGAGTTACAGTTGAAGTTATTCCATCTATGCTTCAGGTGGTTGCATTGCCCAAGGATGTAAACCAAACACGTCACCTTCTCGAGCCAGCAACTGCAACCGAGGAGAAGATTCTCTGCTGCCTCTGTTGCCAGTCTGGTCCCATTCGACTTACTGGCAAGATACAGAAGCAAGTCTATCGTGTCGGCGAACAAATTGTCTTTTCATTCGAGATAGACAACAAAGAGACCGATAAGCCTTTGAGAAAGATTGAGGCTGGGCTGATTGCAAAGTACATTTTCATTAGTGATACTGGTCGTACAACAGACGTTACACATGCAAAATCATCTGTACTATTAAGTGAAGGTGTTCCACCGCGAGGCGAAGGTAGTTGGCATGATGTCGCCATGAACATACCACATGACTTAATACCAAGTTTTGATAACTGCAAGTGTATGCGGCTTGAGTATGAATTTGTTGTGAATGTTGATATTGAGATGGCGTTTGACCCACATGTAATGTTTCCAATAACCATCACAAGTGCAAGTGGACCACAAATCGTGCAACCTGTTGGTCAATCATCTGTGGTTGGAAATGTGATGCCCAGCACAGTAGGTATGGCATACCCTCCCTCACTTGCAATGAATCCCCTACCCCCACAGTCTTCAGGTTATCAGCAACCGGCACCCTACCCGCAACCTGCCTCTTACCCTCAATCTGTACCTTTCCCTGCTGTAACCCAGCAGCCAACAACATGGACTCCAGATCAACCACCCCCGCCTTATTCCATCGACGAAAAGAAGTCATAATTATTGCAGAAAATTGTTACATTATTTTCGTGCCAATATTTTTTTGCATACTGCAATAGTATAGCCGCTTGGAAAAAAGGAGTTGAATGCTTCTTTTCTCTTTAATACAAGGTTTCAAAATGAATCCCTCACTTTTGAGCTACTGTAAAGAGAAACATTTAGCCACCTTTTTGCTTCTGCTAAGTACTGAATACAATTTGAATCTGAGTGATATGCCATATCATTTTGTGTAGGCTTACGTTTTTTGTAGCTAGGTAATTGTAATCGAGATTGTAATTATTTGTACCCATTTTTGTAAGAAATTTTACCGCTATTGAGACGCATGGGTGAAAACAAGTAATGTGAAGTTCTGAGGGATTTAAATTTTTGTAACTTGGCACCCGGCCGCGAATAATAATAAGCAGACATTTACATAATTTATGGCAATAATGCTTGAATGTTTAGTCGAGGTATTTTACATGTGTGGTTGAAAAATTTGTTCTATTATTTACGCCAGTTTTTATGAGGTTTCTCACTGGCAAAGGTCTGAATAAAACATTAAATTCTAGAGAAACGGATGAATGTAGAGTTGTGTAAATCGCCGCTCCAGTTTAAGGCGTTGTGTATTTCAATGCCGTTGCTATGGCCGTGTTGATATATTAAACGCAAGGTTTCCTTACTAAAATGTGGTTTTATTTTATGTCGCACGTCTCTTACCATCTGACAAGATGGTTTCCCAAAGACAATCGAAACAGGATGTAAGTTCATTGTTACAAATTTTGTAAGTAAAGCCTATAAATGTAAGTTCAGTGTGACAAATTTGGAAGTAAAGCCTGTAAATTTGACAAAAATTATCAACTTCCTTGCTTGCTTACAAAATGTCCACTTCCGTTGGGTAATGTAACTATTTGTTGAAAGGATGGTTTTGCTCCAGCTTAACACTGCATATTACTTTGTTTCTAGACGTATTGCCCTTTTATTTTTCGCGTTGACTTTCCTTATTCCGCAGATTTACGTTATTACGTTGTAAGTTAACCTGTAACAAATTAAACAATGCAGTTGAAAGTAATTATTCTAATTTAGAACATACTTACCTCAGTTTGTACCATTGCGAATTTTGTTAGGAGTACAAGTACAAGATATTGTGATCAACCACTATTAGAGATAGCAGTGGCGTCGTTAATATTTACCTTTGCAATGATAGGTAACTTATAGCAGTAATATTGTATTTTTATCTGCACTAGAGTAAGATTAGTCTCAAAAGTTCCGCCATTCGCGCCTGAGCTTCATTCCGCTACACGCTAAAGATAAACAATAGGAATGTAGAGTCTACGAAAGTCTACGAAATGCGTACACTAAATCATACGCTACTACCGCCATTTGCAAGCAAATTTTTAGTGGAAGTGTGTTTTTTCATTGTTTACGTTTGAAAGCCGGATATAATTTGGCGATGTGTACGTTTGGTACGTTTCAATGAAGGGAGTAGCATGTTTTGATCGGTTACGCCCATTTCCTGTCAAGCCATTCTACTCCTCGAAATAAACGTACACATTCAGAAAGCGGCAAATATGCAACTTTCTAACGTGAACTAAGATTAAAAAGCCTTTGCAGTTAACAACTAGTTGCAAGATTCCGTTAGGCCCGCCGTCACAACAGCGTTTGATAAAGTAACAACTAGCATGTTTGTCGTCTGAAACGTAGTATTGTCAAGGGCGTAACCTTCAGTTTTGACACCGTGGTTTATGCACTTTTGAGAACGTACATTTAGTTGTAACATTTTAGTTTTTGTCTTCGTTTGATAAAAAGTGGGAAATATCAAGATTAAAATATTTCGCGCATTACAACGTGTTACAACTAAATCAATGCCCGCAAAACTGTATAACTCACGGCGTCAAAACTGACAGTTACACCTTTGAAAATTATACGTTTCACATGTATGCGAGTTGTAACTTTTTCAAACGTTGGTTGGATGGCGCGCTTGTCGGGAGCTTGCAACTGGTTGAACAGCTGCTTGAAAATGGTTTATATAAACAAATAATTTTTTGTCAATTCTAAGTAATCGCATATTCCTGAACTTCTTGTAGCATTCACGTTTTTATTTACATTGATGGAACCAGTTCCTTGGCAGTTAAAAATTGCATTCCATTTCTTTGGTTTTGCTGCGTTTCTCATGGGTCTTGTTCAATTTGGTTCTACAATGGCTTCGAAAGATTGTGTACGTGGATTTGTTTGACTTCAAAGTTGTTTTTGCTGGCGCATGATTAAAAGTGTTTTGTTGTTGTTCGTAAAAATTTGGAGTTGTCATTCACCTTCCTTTCTTGTTCTTTAGTCCTACAATACCCCTGAACTCTACTCGTTGTCCCTATCATTTAGTATTTTAGCCATGCTGACGTCTGGTATGTTATTTTCGTTATTGCTTGCATTTTTTTTGAAAAACCAAGAATGTAATAATGTAACCATACAAATATAAAACAGTTATAAGATTTTGTTTGTGGAAACACCAAAACAAAGTTACGACGTGTTTCCACGCTGAAATCTTATATTTATTATGCGTTACTTCCAGATCTTTTTACAACTAGTTACAAAACAATTACTCAGTTTTGTTGCAAGCTATTTCTCTCACTTTTTGTATAACTTGTTTGTAACGAGTGGTGCTTATTTTTCTAGTATTTTTGCTGTTGATGTTACCTTTTTGGTTGGTGAATTATTTTTTTCCTCACTCCGTTTTAAGTCGGAAGGAGAGACGAGGGATCTGCTACGAACCTGTCAAGTGCTGTACTTGTCTGTGGCATATATAAACGGCTCGTCTAAGGGACTAAGAATCTTTTACTTATTTGAAACTAATTATGCTGTACATATATTGCTAGTTTTTAGTTTGCCTAAACATCAAATTCTTTTTCTTGTGTATGCACCGTCATTCTTGCCCTTTGTACTCGTATTTTTGCCAATTCGTTTTGTTGTTTGATTTTATGCTGCGACAAAAAATACACATTACTTTTTAACTGAACTTGAGCGATCTTTGGCAAATCCCGAATTGCTTTTACAGCGGTATTCGGTCTTGAGCATGCGTCATTCTTTAATGTGGTCCGGCTAAAGTGTCCTATAACAGGAGTAAGACTCATTGAACGACCATCGCGTCCGCTAAATGCTGTCTGAGCACGTGTGGCTGGTGCTGATTTCGCCCGCGTCTTTTTTCTTTCTGAAAAGTTCTTCCCTTTCTCGAAACTCAGCCCGTTTTTATCTGGAACACTCATTGATTCTCCTAACGGTGACGATGGCATACACCGTCTGTTTTCATTATTATTCATGGCAGTGTTATTGTTTGTGTTGGGCTTTCGTTTGCTTGGTGTTTCTGGAACTTTTTGTAGGAAGTCTGGTGTCAACGTATTAAATATAGATGATTTTGATCGTCTTAAATAAGCCATCTTTGACTGGGCTCTGCTAAGATCTCGAGATGTATTCTCATACGATTTCACTCCATTCGCTGTGCTCGGGTTTTTCTCATCAGTTTCCGAGATATGATCATAGCAATCTGGAGTAACGTTCCTAGTGTGCAATGTGCTCGTACAAGAATCCGAAGTCTCTTCAACAATATCTGAGTCAACTCCAACGGACACACAATTCAGTATTGCAAACTCTTCTTGCTCTCTCGCTAGCCTTTCGATCACCTTTTTTTCGGTTTTTTCCAAAGATTTTTGTTTGTTTCGCAAAATTCTTTCTTCAAATTTGTTTTTGCGTAAAAAAACATCTGGTAATGCACTCCTTAGTGGGGCAACTGGTCTTTGCCAATAACGTGAAGACATGTTCCGTTCTCTTGCAGTTTCACTGAACTGTTTCTAAGCAATACATCTGGCTTTATTGTATTCGGGTACATACACAGCGAGATTAGGTGTTAATCGTTTAACGGGATGTAAATTTTCTTGCGCACAGGGACTGTCGGTCAAGTTGAGACTGAGGGAAATTAAAGAATAAGGATTCAAAAGTCGTGTTCTCTAAAAAGTGCCTTTCAGTACCCGGAAATTTTCAATTGCTAGTAGCAGTTTTCAAAATTGTTCCTTTTTAAGGGTAATTGGCTAGTCACGGCTCATAAATTCAACAGCAAAGTGTTACAAACCGAAAAGCAATGAATGGCCCATAGATTATCGTGGTTATCTTATCTAATCGCAGTAAGCTAT
This sequence comes from Phenganax marumi, assembly GCA_025400095.1. Taxonomy (NCBI): domain Eukaryota; kingdom Metazoa; phylum Cnidaria; class Anthozoa; order Malacalcyonacea; family Clavulariidae; genus Phenganax; species Phenganax marumi. The sequence goes on along the minus strand of JAODVM010066883.1, from coordinate 9,751 downwards.
TGTCTTAATCTTTCTAACTCTTTCGTTCCGAAGTGTATAATAAGCCAGTTCTATTGTTCGCATAAGACGTAATCTGTGGGTCTCATGTCGCTGCCGTTTTTTGACATCACTTAAAAAGTGAACTCCGCCGCCATTTTTGTTTTCCGTTTGAGATGAAACCATTGTATCACAATTTTCTTTTTGAACGGATAGATCACTAGGTTTTTGGTCATTCAGCATTTTTGCAAGAAACCGTGATGTTTTTGATGCTGTGTTGTTCCTCTTAAGTCTATAAACTAAGTGATTTATGAAATTTTCTGGTAAAGGGTTATTCGTTTGGAAGATTTTTGATTCTTGCCAATTAATGGCTTCTTCAACATCATGATTCAGTGCTTTCTCAAACTTTGGTAAACAAACTTCTAAATCTTGGTTAGAAACGCCCTCGTACAATAAATTGCAGTTAACTTTTTCGTGCTGAATTGACCATTCGTCACATTTAGCTACAGGATCATTATAATTCGTGCGATTATCGACTTCTTCAAGGTTTTTCAATATTTTTTCAGTTGTCATGTTAGTGTTGTCGACTGCCATTTTTTTACTCAGTGTGTTCGCATTGTTGCTGTCGTTCAAAAGGCAAAATCCAACAGCCTTTTCCTTTGGCCTTAAATTTCGTGGTAAGATCGTCTCATTCGCAAGTTCAGAGTCGTTTGTGGACGATTTAAGATCCCAGATACCTTTGTAACGCATCTTTGTTGGAGAAATGGACTTAGGTAGAGGCTTAACACGAGTTCTATATCCATTCAAAAGATCGTCCATGCTTTCATGAAGAACTGAGAACTTCTGCTCTGCACTGACAGTTTGTCGATGGGTCCGCTTAAGGACTGAATCTGCTGTGCTATTTGAGCTTCTAAGCCCAGGGTAAGTGGTCACAGGACGAGGTTCTTCGACGAACGTTGGCGAGATTCCTTGGTCGAATATCTTCGATAGAAGTTTTTTTTTAAGCTCGTTTTGTTTCTCCATAACTGGCGAGAAACGAAGAAGGAATTGGCTTTTTGAAAAGTTGTGCTCTTCTAAGGTTTGTTGTTTTTCTTTTTCAATATGTTTTGTTTTTTTGACTAATAGTCTGTCTTCGTATGCATTTTTTCGCAAAACCTTGTCCGTCATAGCGCTATCAAATAATATTGAGTGCCCGGCGTTTCCTTTTCGTCCCACGGCGCCATTCATCAAAGGCAAGAAACCAGCCGCCATATTTTGAAACTTTGAGGGTTTTTTGCTGGCCAGAAAGTGCAGGCAGTCTTAATTAAGTAAGCTCGGTATTTGCGTAAGAGCGTAAGAGTCAAATAAGGCGCTATCATATTTCACCTGAGTTTGTACACAAGTACACAAGATGATTTATTGTAGAATATTCAAAAATTTAGTCCTACAGGACGATTAGTAGATTACTGTTTTACCTATGTTTTCTTTTTCACAACTGAGTGTATTTTAGTCACAATGCAAATGGTGTGAAGCGGCATTAAATATTCATATATACGAAGAAGCAGTGACAACTTCATAGTGAAAGTTCGTTCGAAAGGCCTGGGTACAAACTCCAATATGGCGGACAAAATGGAGTTTTGGAACCAAGGATATTCAATCGCAAGTTTGGAGTCTTTTGGCGAGCTAGCTAACTCTAAGCAGTGGTAATTTAGCAGAACACGTTGTGATTGTATTATTGCATGTACGTATGTAATTGTAATTATATCCATTCCTATTGACTAAGCTTGAATTTTCGGTAGTTTTGCTGATGATAAAGTGTGCGTTGTTGGATTGTTTGGAAACGGGCAAGCTGGCACTCAAGGGAAAGCGTTTTATGCGAATTCCGCAGTGGAGAGAAATGTATTTCAAGTAAGCGCAGTCTAGACATGTTAAATGTGTTATGTATCGGGGTGTTACTTCGTTCTCTACTCCAACCAGTGCTTCATTGTTTAGATACGAATTACTATCAATAATTTTTAAGTCGCAATACTCAAAAAGTATAGTTCAACATTTCTTCTCATTTCTTACTGGGATTATCTTGTGTCTTCCTTGCTAGGAGAACTGAAAGCTGTTTATTTACCGTAAAATTAATTTATTCATTCTTCGTTGACAGCAATACATAGATAACAAGAATAAAATATATTGCACGTCTTGAGAATGCAAAATGTATTTATGTTGTGCAAGGATTGAACTGTGCAAGTTTTACGATAAGTTATTCTTTGAAAAGTGCTAATTGAAACCTTGCACCTGCAAGGCGTATCTATCTATTACTACGAAGTTTTGGTGCTGCTGATCGTTATTTTTAACTAGCGATTGTTTATTCATTAAAATTTATTCATATCGTCGTGGCAATTCTTCACTTCCACTTTCACTTTCACTTCATCACTCTGGAATAAAATGGGTATTAGCATTGTTTAATTTTTAGATGATATATTCATAGTAGTCTGCTTAATATTGTGAATCTATGTTTTCGTTACACGTAAGTGTTGCATCCGGTTTTTTCCAATCACTTGCTTCTGGGATCGGTCTAGCTGTGGCTCATTTTTACTTTCTAGAGACGTTGAATTCTCTCTGTAAATCTTTCTTGTGATTCTTCATGTTCAATGAAGTAAATATTGCCTACCTGCCTGGGCATGCGTTTCAATATCACTCAGGATTTCTTTATCTTCATTTTCTCTTGTCTGTCTTGCCCGTGATGTTGCCTTACGAAGTAACTTTCGTACCTCGTCGTTCTCCAACTTGAAGAAAGTTTTATCGACCAGAAAACTTCTCCAGGATTCTTCACCTTGGAGTAATGCTAAGACGACACCGTTTTTCCTCAGCTTGATTAGACCCTGCTCGTTGGTGAGATCGTAATGAAGGTAAAAATTGGCAAACTGAATCGTCAAAGAAATCTCGATACCTTCGCTGTTGTAGTCGTTTTTAAAGTCGAGGATGTCATTGGCGCAAGCTTCACACGGCGAATAGTTTTGAACAAGCTTTACTACTACTTCCTTTACTTTGTCTCTTTCACTCTCCAATTTTGATCGCAGATCTTGGAGAAAATACCACTCTGCATGGTTGTTACCGCGGTTCTGATAGATTTTTTCCGATCTGTCATTTTCTCTACCTGTTTGTTTGTAGTAAATCGTGACTGTGCTAAACGCCACTGTGGTGCGTGGAAACTTACCGCCAGTCCCTCGATCTCTACCGTACTCGGTTTTAACGATGAATTTCGTCATGATGTCGTCAGCAGTAATTTCATCTTGTAAGGCCATTCTTTGAAAGTACAATCTGTTGTTTCGTGTTCAGAGGTTTTTGAAGTAGTTATGGGCGGCGAAGCATAATTGGTGATAAATCCAAATGAAGAGCTGGTGCTGTTTTTTCTGTAACTGCGTGATGTCACACCAACAGAGTTTTTGTTATGAGTGATGTGAATTTACATTAGCTGCTTCGGTTTAAAATTCAAAATAGTGAAACGGCATAGTTTGCCTTCCATGTTTTCATAGAAAACTGTTGGTGCACCTACGGCGTTAATTGTTTTAAAGTCTTTTATTCAATGCATATCTACAGGTGGCGGGAACTAACATCTTGGGAATGCAATCTATTTATTATTTAAGCAAGACAACTTATTGGATCTCATGACTTTGTCAATAATTGGTCTTGTTCGAAATGTCATGTTTCTCCCGATATATGTTTTTTTCGCTGATTGTTGTCTCCTAATTACAAAATTGCAATCAGATAGTTTTTCGTAAAACTACTAAAAAGGTTAAAATAATTTATAGATGGTATGATATAAAATTTTAAAGTGAGGAGATCTCATTTAATTTGTAGAAAAGAACGTCTCCAAATAAACCATTACTATGGATCCCAGTGGCGCTTCTAGCGTTTTTAATATTGTAGAAAAGCTCTTTTCCTGGTGAACTGGTTTTAACAAATTACTTAATATTTCTTTGTTTACTATTACTTCCATTTAGGCTGAAAATTTCTTCAAAATGACAAATTTCAACCCGGTACGTAGTTTAACAATGTTTGGAAATTGCTCGTTTTGATTAAGTACAAAAATTTTTATAAACTTTATCAAACAGCCCGAAGTAGCTATACAATTCCATGGCTGAACTAAGACTAAGATGACTTGTACACGGCAAATTGTTGCTTATGTTTAGTGTGAAATCGAGATTTTTCACGATGTTGAACAACGCACATTATACCTTCACTTGGTCACAGTTCACGATGGTGCAATGTTATGCAAATTATGTGAAATATTAAATGGGAACTTACCATTTGCTGTAAGTATTGTGCTAGCGTCTAGTTCTATCAAATGGGCGTAAACTTTGGGCAACTTTGAGCAGTTGAAGGGAGCTTCTTTTGTTTTGTTTTTCTCCTGTTGTTTCTTGATCTTGCTATAATTCTTCTGTATCTTCTCAGGAGGCCCATGAGGCATGGCAACAACAAGAATTTCAATATGCAAAGGCTTTACTTTTTATGTTTTCTGTTTGTCATATCATGGTGGTAAGCGTTATGCGTGCAATGGGCTGATCTTTAATCTTTAGTCTTTAAAATATTTAAACACGGTAGCCATTCAGCAAAGGAGCTGCTCTTCAATGGGCCGTGCGTCACACCATAATCTAACTAAATTACAATTAAGTTGTGAAACCTATTTACTGTTCAGTTTCACATTGAAAGGACTTAAATGTGACTGAGCCAACGCCATCTTTCTGGTCTTTTTGGTGTAGTTGATGCATCCCACTCAGATATTTGATGTTACGTATATCAGGTTATTTAAACTGATTGCAAATACAAGGTACAATGCGCCAAGCTTTGCGTTAACTATTTATATATACTGGTACTACGTATTGTACTCTAATGTACTTTAAGATTCTTTAAGGTAGCATTTTGATACTATGAACAAGTCCAGTGAAATGTCAAACTTACTTTAGACAACAGCTGATTACCATACTAGGCCAGGAGTTAAGTGGAGTAGAAGGAATCCATGATATATGGAAACAAACGGGAAGACCTTGTATTCCTCGTCTTCTTTGCTCTTTTCAACAGGTAGACTTCACTTTCACATTCATTGGACCTTTAACCTTATAGACAAAATTTCAAAACATTTTGAACTAGGAAAATCTTTTGCCACAGTCTGAAAGAACATCCTGAATTTAGTAAAATTGCCAAGTTTGGATGCGAAATGTTGTAAAATAAGAAAAATGAGCCGTACAAATTTGGCGAATTTTGTATATTTTTCTATTACGCGCGGGAAATGGATACCCCGCTCGAGAAAATGGATATTAAATTCTCGCACGTAACAGAAAAATATACAAAATTTGCCAACTTTGCACTGCTGTATTTTCCTTATTTTACAACATTTCGCCACCAAACTTGGCAGTTTTACTAAATTCAGGATGTTCTTTCAGGCTGTGGTAAAAGATTTTCCTAGTTCGAAATTTTTTCAAATTTTGTCGATAAGGTTAAATGTTAAAGGTCCATTCTTCGCTGCAGCTTAATTTAGTATTATTTCCACTTCGATTTTTCCATTGCAGAACAAAAACTCGAAACTATCAAGCAGAACTGTTTCAGAGGTCAGAAGTATAACGGTCATATACTCCTCTCAACTCGAAGTTTTGTTGGATATCTTTTCTCTCCTTTATTTAATTGTATACTCGTTTATAGGCGGAGTCCAATCCTGACTCGTATGCAAGTCGCACAAAAATTAAACCTCAGGTGATACAATCTTAAATTCCTGTTTTTCTAAAAAAACGTCATCTCACGTTTCACACTGACAGCATTTTAGCCAGTGGTATCACATATCGAAGCATGAACTGCAGCGGATGTATGTTAATTCTTCTAGACTCCAATCAAGAGTCCGTTAACGAATCTCCAACATGCTTTAGAAGACCAAGTTTACAGTATTATGAGAAAGAGTCGTTTATTAGGCAGTCTCAGGTAAATGGATGGGGCACTATCTTTTATTCGGCAATATTTTGGTTTGAAGTGACATAATTCATGTAACTCATATTTTTTTTAGTTCCAGCTCGTTGTTCACTGTCACTTCTAGTCATAATTTTGTTCATATTCAAGCAGCAGAAATTTCACGTTCTGCTGATACCCTTGGTCTTCTTATAGACAACCTTCCTTTTCCTTCCTTACCTGGTGAGTCTGTATATTTGTAAAGAAATGCTTTATGCAAACTGATCTAACAAGTTTATCTTATATATGACTGATCCAAAAAACGGGCTATTTTTTCATGGATATTTATATGGTATTCTACCAAAGAAAGTTTGGAGATGAAGCTGCAGTTAGTTTTTATACTGTTTAGAATTGAACTAATGTTTGAAACGTATCATTGATCATACATCGCTTTTTACACTTTGATACGCACTATTCTATCCACTCAAGAAACGCTTTCAAAACGTAGAACCGCGAATGCTACAAGATATAATTATTATCATCACAGATTCTTTCTACTCCACGCTGTTACCCAAACCTCTACAAAACACCACTTTCTCAGACTCGAACTCAAGCCCTGACCGTAGAAATGATCATGTGCTATTCCGAGATTTCTTGCGGGAGCAAATTGATAACCTCATGACAGGTGATGGTCGTGATGGGTTGGCTGAAGGACGAAGAGGGACTCACGTTGAGGTACATGTGTGTACCTTCATCTCCCACCATCATTCTCTTTATGATCTATTCATTGAATGCTGACCTCATCGACAAACCCTTCAGAACAAAAATGAAAACAGACAGGATTGGCTTTTGAAAGAAATTTCAAATAGTTTTCAGGCCTCTAGGTTTCTATCTCTGAGAACTTTGCCACTGTTATTGAACTGCCGAAAGAATACATCATTACAATTCTTTCTTCAGGTGCCAACAATCAGACAATGGGCAACAGTTTGCGTTGCTGTTTTCGGATATCTTATGAGTGAACGAAGTAAAGACAATAATCATCTAACCTCGCTTGCTGCAAATTTGGATCTCGAGATGAAATTTTCCGATGCGTATGTTTTTCGTCTAGTTTTACAGTAGTATTTCATGTTGAGACTCAAAGTCGATACATGTATGTCTGCTCATTGGAATTGCAGCTTGGGCAACCGGTGAAGTCCTACTCGTATTTCTGTACTCTTTTCTGTCTGCGGTGAAAATGATTCTTGTTGAATTTTAACGACTACACAACTCTCTCTAAAGCGGAGACTCTCAGGACAAAAGTAATTGTAGGCCTTATGCCTCACGCGGACAGAATATCAAACATGACAGATTTTTACCTCACAGCCTCGCGAATTCCTTACAAAACGCTGAGTATGTGCCAATGAAACGGCACGGACCAAATTTATTGTCCACCTTCAAGGGAGGTGTCCGAGTGTCCGCTCAGAGAGAGACCTCAATGTATCACAAGCGTTTATTTAGTAAATATGTATTTAGACGATGCCGGAAAGTGCTGCCAGTTGCGAGCAGTGCATATCTCGACAATCTACCATCTCACTATCCTGAAAGCGTCCACATTAACCAGGTATTTGCAGTTTTAAGTCTACTCGAGATATACGAACAAGTAGACACGTAATTATTTGAATCTGGAAATTCTAAACAATTCTTGTGTTCTTTATGAGAGAGGTTTGTTACAATATAACCTTTTAAATGCTTATCAAGATTGCGCAACTGTAAAGGAGCCTCACAGAGCACGATCCTTGCTGTCAGTATGTTTGTACTATTGTGATGTTTGCTTATTTCATTACTAGCTGAACCAGGCTCTTCGCGTGTTTGCTATGAACGCCCGAGGGCCTGCATATGAGCGATATGTCTTGCAGTTACAGGATGACTGCAACAAGGTCAGTGATATTTTCTCATTTTATAGAAGCTTAGTGGTCAAAACTTGTCTCGATAGTAACTCCTGCCGACCCCCAGTCGTATTTTTCTTTTTGCTTCCATAGAATTGTTTTCATTTGATGCGGATACTTCTTTTATTCTAAGATTGAAAAACAAGTCGGGGGGATTTTTTGCCACTGTAATACTTTAGCATAAAAGATATCAAAAAGCTCCTCTTTTAGATGTGGCTGAATGGTAGACAGTTGTGTGAAGTGCGCAGTCTTACTGGTCGTCATTGTATATACCCCGTAAGCAACGAAAACAAATTCTATTTTATTTTTCCTTCCCATGACTCAATGCTTGCCTTGTTGCAATGCTCCTTGTTAATTTGCTAGTTCCACACCCTGCCTGGAGAAGAAATAGTCAAAAGTCCACTGATAGATAAAGATTCCGTGTCTTGTAAACCTCATTCAAGCCGCATCACTAGCCTCTGCGCATGCAATTGTGGTCGTACACAAGCGCAAAGGGAAGACCCTTTTGATTTGAAGGTATCAGAGAACTTTATACGTATATGGATTTTCTTCTCTCGCTTAATGCTCTGGTTTCTTGTCTAAATAGTTCTAAGTAGTTTTAAATAGTTCCACACAGTTCTAAATGGTTCTAAATAGTTCCACATAGTTCTACATAGTTCTAAATAGTTCCACATAGCTCTACATAGGTCTAAATAGTTCTAAATAATTCTAAATAGTTCTAAATAGTTCCACATAGTTCTACCTAGTTCTAAATAGTTCTAAATGGTTCTAGGTAGTTGTAAATAGTTCTCAAATTTTTTTTATAGTCTGCAAATTACGACTTTTATCTTGCTATGGAAGAAAAATGTTGCGCGTCATTGGTGCATCTTTCCTTTCCCTGCTATCCATACAGCGAGAAAACTGCTTCAAGTGAGGTGACCACCCCCGTTTTAGCTGTCTTGGGCAAGAAAACATCGGAGCATGAATCCTCCATACAGGGGGGTGAAACTGCGTTAGGAACTTCACCAATACGGTTAAACAAAGACGCTAAAGAGTTTGTATCGAATCTTACTAAAACTGTCAATCTCGAGGACACCACGAATCCCACGAGTGTTGTCTCGAATCTCGCGAGTGTTATCTCGAATCCCGCTAGTACGGCTCCGATTCCGTCAAGTTCTCTTCTCAGTGAAGGATTCCAATCCGTTTCTGAAATTGAATCAAACTATCAAAAGAGTGCCACGTCATTTGGTTTTCATGGCAACAGTTCTCCCGGGGGAACTGAGCACTTGAGTGGCGACACGTTCCAGGGAGAAGAAGAACAAATAAGGCACACGGAGAAGACTGCTGATTACTTAGAGTGCATGCTCAGCAGTGAGCCCACGGGTGGACGGCTGCCATTGTTTTGCAGTTGGGCTCTTTGTCGTCTGGGCAACTCGAATACGTATCAAGTATCAAAAGGTTTAGAACAACCTGGATTTTTCCCGGGCAGTAACTTTCTCCTACCGTGGGACATTCCATTATTGAATGAAAATCAAGCTGGACTAAGTAGTTTCATTGACGGACAGATAAAACACCCTGGGGTAAAAACTGCCGGGGTTGAAGCATGGCCTGCCCCAAACGAATTGCCTAGTGCAAGTAGTAGTAGTGCGCTGCCTCTGTACCAGACTCTCGTGTACGCCTCCCGACAATGTACAGACTACAAGGTGAATCCTTTACCTATCTGTGCGGCTCTGAGCTCAGCCAAGGGAACTGGTGCTAGAAACCAGCGCAAAGTATTTTCAACTGTGAGATCATATATTGGGAATGAGTACGAGTGCCCACGTGGTCACAGGTGTGTTGTAGATTAATATGAGTTAGGCCCGGTTTACACTGACAAAGTTTCTGTGATCAAAGTAGGACATTTTCGCCGGGAAATTCTGTGTTCTGAAGAATTTTTAAGAAATATCAGAGTGAAGTAGTTCATT
>JAODVM010066772.1:0-14884 GCA_025400095.1 Phenganax marumi | reverse complement strand
GCTTGTGGAACAAGAAGATTTATCAGAACAAACTTATGTGTTTGAGCGAAACTCCAAGTCAGAAAAAGAACCCTTATCAGAACAAGTTGAACCATCAGAAGATAGTTCATTATCAGAAGGAAAACCTCTGGGGGAACAAACTCAGCTTGTGGAACAAGAAGATTTATCAGAACAAACTTATGTGTTTGAGCGAAACTCCAAGTCAGAAAAAGAACCCTTATTGGAAGAAGCTGAATTCTCAGAACAAACTCCCCGATTGGAAGAAGAATGTCTGTCGAAACAAAGTCCCCCTGCAGAAAAAGAACTTCTGTCAAAACAGACTGTTGTGTCTGAGCAAAACTGCATGTTGGAAGAAGAATCTTTATCAGAACAAGAAACACTAGAAGAACAAGGTCCACCACCAGAACAAACTCCCACAATGAAACAAACTGCTTCACCGAAAAAAGAAACCTTGTCAAGAAAAAATTTATTACCTGAACAAATCTCCTTACTGGAGCAATGCCCTGTATTGGAACAAAACTCCCTACCAGAACATCGTTCAACATTAGAACAAGATCCACTGCCAGAGCAAGATTTTATTCCGGAACAAATTTCACCATATGACCAAGAACCCTTATCGGGTAGAGAAGCCTTATTGCACCGAAGTACTGAAGTGGAAAGCGAATCCTTACCCGAGCAAAAAATGAATCTTGAACCCGAGGCAAGCTCTAGCTCACCCCCCTGGTTTGAGACAACTGAAGCTTCAAGTCACAGTGATCTTGGTGGTGAACAGGAGGGTTGTGAATCTGGTATAGGAGGTGAGTCGTCGCTGTTAGTTAGGACTGGATTTTTCTCGCCAGGGCATAGCAGACAGGACTCGTTGGTAGTTGAAGTTGGAGAGGACAGTTTGAGTGAAAGATTGAACTCAATTCAACCTGATTTGCTTGACCATGGGGAGTGGTCATCTCAAGTTGGCTCGTGTCGTTCACTGTCGGAATGGAGTGACGGGGAGCCGAGTTCAAAAAAACTGAAAACTAGTGAGGTTGGTTTGTGTAGGATCTTACTGTTTACTGTTTTATTTTATTTTATTTTTACTGTATATTTTTACTTTTTTTTACTGTATATTGTTGTCACTGTTATTAAAATCATTTTCATGTTTTTTTAGGATGTCGAAAAGATTGAATTTGATGTTTTGGCTGAGCATCGTAATTGGTGCCCCTGGGTAACATCGATCCCTAGCGCCAAAAACACTACTGAAAATATTCAAAAATCTCCAGGATGGCGAATATTGCTTGGTCACTTGATTCAGGCATCCTCATCTGAAACCGAGTGTGATCCGGCAAGACAAAACGTAAGGTTTTATATTTTGGGGAAGCTTACCTAAGCTCCAACTACTAGATAGTTTCATCAGTTCTACACTGCTCTTCCCAGAGATTCAGAAAAAGTCATCTAAACTGATATTTATACTGGATAGGCCTATGACTTCTAAATTATTCTTTCTTGATATCCAGTAAGAATCATCCCTTATGCTTGATAGATAGTGTTATTACAGGAGTAAACCTACACTGAACTAATTATATTGAAATTGGATTGTTTTATTATTTCTGAATTGTTCTTTCTAGAGGTCCAGTAAGAGTTATCTCTTATTGATCCAGTGTACTGCAGGAGCAAACTGGAGTACCTGAAATAAACTTGTGGTGTTTGCATCGTAATGTCAAACTTAGAGTACTTTTTTATTGCATCTGACTGGGATAAACACGCTATGAAATAAAAACAGAAGCACTAACCTGGATGCAGTTATAAAATAATTTTGATATTTTTAGACTCCGCCAACTCAAATGTGGAAATCTGTGCGAAGACTCTTCCACGATTGTCAAACCACGATAATGCGCAGTAAAAAACCTTCTATCCTTTGAAGAAAATCTCATTAAACATCACAAGTACTAGCTTTAAAACTTAGAAATGTTTTTGTGTAGAGTTGTATACAACTCTAAACAGCTTTTTATAGTCTATATATATTTTATATTATATTTTGACGTGCACAAGTTTTAGAATAGCTGGTTTTTACGAAGCCTCAAAGGGGAAGAGAATGGTAGTTTGAAAAGCTTATACTAGAAGAAGAATAATGAAAAGAATTAATATCAATATTTCATGGCTTCTGCGCTTTCACTACAATACCCCATCCAAACCCCAGCGGCCCAGCCCAGACCAATACCTGTCCCTTTATTTTCTATGCAAATTTACTATTCATAATTTATTCACAATGTTTACATTATGTCAATTATTTTACCGGAGATTGGGCACGAGAATGAAAACATTTCGAAATTTCCATAGTTTTATGATAGGAGAAAATTCATAGCTATTTCCTGGTTTTCTTTTTGATCAAAGTCTCATTTTTCTTTTATTTTCACTTAAAATATGTCCCATCAAACTGGTATAAAAGGTAAGCGACTTAAATCGACGAATTTGTGGCTTTTTACAGGTGCATCAGAGTATAGTTGTACTTGTCAGTTTGTATGCACTTCCTGGCTGACAACTTTGATGTGTCTGTTGCCAGCTTCCGTAAAAATAGCTGGTTATACGCTGTTAACGTTTTTCTGATCAAACTAGCGTTAGTCAACTTTGTACTTGAAAGAGTTTTAAAGTTAAATTATGCCTAATAGTACTCTATAAATTGCATTGTCATTTGTGAATGATTGACACAAGACTAGAAATATATATATGATATACTGTATAGAATAAGCATGATTTATTGTACTAGTAACCCATTGACTGGCTTTGCACCTCAACGCTACCATTTGCGAGCAGCTGTTGACTGCAAACGATTTTCATGTTTGCATACATTTGAAAGTTGCAGCGTGTTTTGACAGGTTACACCAATTTTCTGTCAAACAACTACTTCTTCATTCAAATGTACATGTTTCAAAGGGCAACCAGGCAACTTTCAAGTGTAAAACAACTGTGAAAATATGTTTGAAGTTGATGGTTGCTTGCAAATGGTAGTATGCTCTATGTACTGAATATTTTACTTTGTTGAACACTGGGTGATTCTAATTGTCAGAATGAGGCTTTTGCCAATTGATGGTTTTACTAGAGTATTTGAAAATGTCTCTTGATTACCGATTACCTGGGAATAAATGTTTTAAAATGTGGCATTCTTTTATTTAGCTAATAAGGAACTTAAAGATATTTTTGCATCATCTAAGGATGGTTCAAAGCGAGTGATAAAAGTGGCAATTGAAAATGGTATATTTCTTTTTCATTGCAAAAATCAATGTTTTAACAGTTCTCTGGCCAAAGTACTGATTTCTGATGACATGAGTGTTTTTTTTTTAAAATCTTTAGAAGAGCTAGTTTTTGCTGAAAGTGTATCGCCTATGGATGACTGGATTAATGATATCTTTTGAACTGTGTAGTTAACCCATTAGGATGCAAAAGTCTCTCCTTAATAAGCAAAATTTTCAGGCATAAGACATGGTAAAATGACAAAGTAGGCTACATTGCCACCAGTTAGTGAATTTGATAAATTGCTGTTGAAATACATTATGCATATATAAGTTTTCCTTGACATTATTCCACATTATGACTCCAGTGTTCTCTCAAGACTAGAATCAAAGCAACCTTGTTATATCCTGTACCGCCTTGATTCGCAAAACAATCAGGGTTACGAGTGGCTGTTTCTTACATATTCACCTGATGATGCTCCAGTATGCACAATTTTGAGTTTAGTCTTGTCAAATTCATGGCTACAAAAGTAGAGGCCACTTGAGGCAAACTGCCATCCAATGCTTGGCATTTCATTTACAGGTTAGAGAGAAGATGCTATATGCAGCGACGAGAGCGACTCTCAAAAGTACTTTTGGTGGAGGACACATTAAAGATGAACTCTTTGCCACAACTTCGGTAATAGACAATATTTTTCTAGCATTTACTGATATTATCTATTTTTTTGTGATGGTTTCACTGTGACTGGTGGAAAATTTCCCAACCAAATTCACTTTATGATCTGCATTTGAGAATTATGTAGTGTTTGAGCACATTATATGTGAGCGTTTTAATGGCAACTGTTGTCAATTTTGTTCACATTCTTTGTCTTGTAGGCAGATGCAAGCTACAAGGGTTATATAAAACATCTTGAACATGAGGCCGCACCTCCACCATTGACTGATGCAGAACATGAACTACAAGAAGTGAAAAAGTCTGAGGTTAGATATGTATACATTGCTTTTGTTTCCTCGTTAGGCTCCTTTACATAGTAATACTGGATCACTAAGAGATGACTCTTGTAGATCTCTTTGAAGAAGAGCTTAGAATTGATTATAGTAGCCTGTGTAAATATGGCTAGTTTAGTTTAGGGCTCCTCCTGTAGTAACACTGGATCAATCAATAAGAGGTAGGGATGTGCCGGATCCGGATACCGGATTCCGGTATCCGGTAAATTTCCGATATCCGGTAGTATCCCGAATCCGGTAGATTTTTCCCGGATACATAAACGGATATTTGATTTTGTGTTTACTTCCGCTATTTGCAATGACAATGAGCTGTTGTTAACAGACAAATACAGTTGATATGTCTGGCAACTCAAAGCAAAAGTCCTCCATTGTATGGAAAATTTTTAAAGAAGACCCAATAAATCGATTATACGCTCTGCCTTATCTGTGAGGAGTGCATTAAACGCGGTATATCGATCCCAACGTGTTCGTCTTCGCCGTTAAATAACTACAAGTAGTTATTGTAATAAACTACCAGTAGTTGAGACACTATTATATATTACCACTATCCGGTAATAATCCGGTATCCGATATGATCCGGTCAGTTACTATCCGGTTAAATCCGGTATCCGGTAAAGTGGTATCCGGCACATCCCTAGCTCACATTACCTTCAAAGCACTGTAATTGAAAATAGAAACCTGGTCAATGCTTTTAAGCTATACCAGTCAATGAAACAGGGCTATAAAAAAGATTTGGTTTGAGGTGTATGTGGTGCAGTATCACATAACATTGAAAGAGTGTCACGGAAATTATCTCACAATATCCCCAGGGGGGTGTGGGGGGTGTCAAATAATGGCAAAAAAGTGTCACATCTTTTCTGAACAGCCCTTCATTGTAAAGGATGTCTGCTTCAAGCCCCAGCAGCATTAATGAACCAGATGCAGTAACTGCACTGCAGTTACTCACAAATTATTGCATGAACACAACATTGGCTAGATATGAGTGTAAAACTGTGTTTAAAGTTACAGCAATTTGCATCAAAATATAAAATTATGCCCTCAGTCACAACAGTTTTGATATCTTGTTGAGACCCTCAGATGATATATATTCTTTAAATGATCTGTACACAGAGTCCACTGGAAGGCAGTTCAACTCTACCATATTTACTGGGACAACCACAGACTATTACACAGAGAACCAGTGTGTCTTGTACACTATCATCACCAATCTTGATCGATGATGGGAAAGAAACAATCTGTGTTCATGAGTCAACCCAGGTACCACTTTAGATACAACTTTGGCAGTTATATTTGGCATTTCATGTATAATCTGCATTTATGTAATTGGTGTTGTGATTGATTGATATATTTGCTGTATACAATTTTTGACAGAGTGATTTAACCTTGGAGAAATTAGAGGTGAATTTACAGAACTGATATTATCATTCTAAGACTGTTGTTTTTCTATTAATGCATACAGAACTGCATGTACCTGTACCTTATGCTGCTGTCCACTCTGTTTTCAGGAGTATGAAAGATTAGCAGTCACTGATGTTGCCTCATCACAAGAGAAAGACAACAAAATTAAAGAACTGGACAATGTACGTTATTGCATGCTGTTGTGCATTAACGTTTTGCAAAGCGTCAGTTTTAGTGTTTAGTCAGTTTTAGTTTTATATTGTTTAGATGAATGGAACTCTAGTCCAACAGATTTCTGATTTGAAGGTAAACGTAACTTCTTGGTCTTGCGACTTGCAATTGCTTTGTTTTCAGATACGTTCATGCCACTTAGGCAGTTAAGATTTTACTTTTCCTGTATGGCTCAATAAGCAGGAAATCTTGATACAGTGGCTAGTCTTGAATCTTTTTCTTTTGCTCAGGAAATGGAGGACAAATTAAAGAAAACTAACAGCAAGGTGGTGTTCTAGTTACTACAAACATTGTAGTAGTTTTATCCAGCAAAGAAGAGATGTTTTACGTTGAATTTGCATGCAAATCAGCCTTCTGGTATAATAGTACAATTTTTTCTTGATGATTTTAGTGTATCGAATTCATCAGAGACCTCTTGTTAGAGCAGGTGATGTACAGTAGTTACAGAAATGAAAACGAATTGCGACTACATACTGCAAATAATATACATTGAGCTAGATTTCTGGTTTTATTGCACTCTACAAAGTACAACATACGAGTATATTACAATGTAGGAAATAAAACAGAAGTGCATTTGGTGCTGGTTGTTCAAAAGTGGGCTAGCAACTAACCCAGGTTTATATTTAACCCACCGTTTTTATTACCCCATTTTGACGCATTGTTTGTTTTGAAACTTTAATGATTATATATTACTCATTAAGGGAAAGATTTTGAGCAAAGATTTGTCAAAAATTTAATTTAAACGAGTTTGAAATCGAGGTTGAAGTTGTTCTTAACCCAGGATTAAGCTAACCCACCTTTGAACAACCGGCCCCTGGTGTGAATGAGTGCATTTGATAGATCCACTCATGGCGTTGATGCGATCACTTCAGCCTCGCGCTTGTGTGGACAGAAGGGGGAACAGTAAGAGAAATGAACAATGTTCTCTTTAATTTAGTCAAAACAGTACAAAATGAAAGCAAAACACGACAATATGAATAATCGTCTCCGACTTGGTCAGTATGTTCCGACCAGGTAAAGTACCGATTGTACCCACGCAGCTTTTACGTGTACATTCAGAAGACAGCTCATATGTATAATGAATGAGTACCATGCATTTCAACACTTGGAGTGTAAATATATTGAAGCACTAATTGCATAGAATATCTGTATAGACTACCTGTGAGTTATCTCAGTTCTCTAGTGTGTAACTGTTATCAATCCTAAACTGTTTTGAGATGTAGTTGGAGGGTGTTTTGTGCTGCAGAAATTATCCGCCACACTTTGTGTCTAGCATAAGCATCGTTTTCAATTTTCTATCAAGGCAAGGAGCTCATTTTGTGGAAACATGGGAAGATGGATATTCGTTTAAGGAAATCCACAAGTAAGTGCTTCAGTACAGTTATGATGGATCTGCGAGATTGGGGCCAAATTGTACTGGCATTTTGGAAATAAAATGTAGCATAAATGTACATGGGCTAACAAGTGCTTGCAATTTAAATCTTTGCGTTCCTGTCGACGCACAGAAATCCACTAAGCTCAATATACGTATGCCAATATCTTGTTTCCAGACAACAAGACGCTATTAGTCAACAGAAAGAAGAAATTGAAAAAAAGAAGAAATTGCTGTCAAAAAGAAAGCCTCCTGCTTTAGGTAAATGAGTGATGAAGAAGTGTTCTGTCGTTAGCAGTTTCTTATCCTGTCATAATGGTTTGTAACGTGAAATTATATTATGCATGGGTAACGAAACAGAAGATTTGATTTTTTGTGCATATTAAACAGGTAAAGAGAAAAAAAATCCCAAAGTGGGACCGGACTCTGAATTTGCAAAGCCACCAATACCTGCAAGGTATGTCCTGTGGTTGGAATTGAAGGTTTCTTGGTGCATGCATTGTACAATGTGTTGTCATGCTTTTCGACAGCAGCGAAGCCAGCCCGAAAATTTGGTCATGCTTTATGGGAATTTTTAAGCATCATTATTCATTTCTTTAGAAATTGATTGTTTTTATGGTATACGTAGAAACATGGAATATTTGCATAGCACGATCACATTGTCGGGCTGGGTTCGCCTGAGCTTTTCAATCTCATTGTGAAACCAACAAGCTATTGGAGTGATTTTGACCATTCTTGCTCTAGTTTGACACCTTTAGAGTACTATGAACAAGATGAAATATTAAGGTTACGAGCAGCATACACAAAAAAGGTAATTCTGTATGCTACTTTAGTGAGTTCGGTCAAATCTACACACTGTGCAAAAATAAATCGTGCAGAAATTTGCTTCACATTGTTTTTATTTAATTTTGCATGTTGCAGTATTAAAAAGTAAGTACTGTATTGTTATCGATTTACTGATCTAATACAAAATGCGTAATTTTTAGGAAGAAAGTGATCTGCAGATGGAACTGGAAAAACTAGAACGAGAAAGAAATCTTCACATTCGAGAAATGAAGCGGTTACAGAGTGAGGATAAATCAAGGTACACGACACATCGCAATTTATTGCAAGAAGTTCTGCAGTTCTTCCCTGTAAATTTCCAACACTTGAAGTCTTCAGAGATACCATATAGCTTAAACAAACTACGTATAGTGGGTCTACTGTGGTAACGATCTTGAAACTTTGTGAACGTGTACAAACTGTTTTTGATGTTCCAGTGTATCACAACATGCAAGCCATGTGTACGCTTGTTATCATCGGATAAAGAAAGTTGCATTAAAGTCAGTTCATAGTTTTTTGTGCACTTTCAAAAGTGTTGATCATGTCGATATATTTTTTCATCAGGTTCAAAGATAATCCAACCCTATGTGACAGATATCTGCTCTTACATTTATTGGGAAAAGGAGGTTTCAGCGAAGTGCATAAGGTGTAGTTTAGGTCTTATTGCATAATGTCAGTAGAAATAGATTACTGTGCGTTGTACTTTGCGGTATTTCATTTTGTACTGACTACAATGTACTGTATCAAAATGAGTAAAATGATTTTACGTTCACAGGGATTTGATCTTCAAGAGCAGCGTTACGTTGCTTGTAAAATACATCAATTAAATAACGACTGGAAAGAAGATAAAAAAACGAACTATATCAGGTTATGTGTAGTTCGTGTTTTCTGTCTCGCCGTTCTTAAGGCCCATTTACACGGGCGATTTTTGCTGCGAGTTTTCTCCTGTTGAAAGATGTGATAAAGTGGATAACTGGCATACATACTTGGTCTAACAATTTTGTCAATGACTTGCCAGTCAACCTACTCGATCACAGACGCTGAGGGGAGAAAAATCGCAGCAAAAATTGCCCGTGTAAACGGGCCTTTAGATATATGATCGGTTGCTCACTAATTTTTATGAAATTGTTTGATCGGTTTCTCCGAACTATAGAGAAGATAAGTTTTCATGAATTTGTTGGTCCAATTGTAATTGTTTTGAGAAAGAAAACAATTTTGTGTATTGTAGACATGCGATTAGAGAGTATAACATTCACAAGACATTAAACCACCATGTAAGTGTCATTTACAATGTTTTAGTAAAGCCTGTTTTCCTTGTGGTCTCCATGTCTTCTTCGCTTTGACTCTCACAGAAAACCATTGAAAACAAACTCCTTCGCTGATCGGCTACAGTTTTTAAATATTTTTAAAGATTAAAGATCCACCAGTAATTGTTTCTCCAACAATTAGTTTGAAACCATTTTATTTTGGCTGTCCAGGAAGATCGTAACAGTAAATCCCTGTTCATATTGTTTAGTTTGCACCCCGTGATGCGTAACCTCGAAGTTTTTCGTTTGTGAACTGGCGCATGTGGGTCCCCATAGTGCACTCGCAGAATGTTGTTAGTGCTGTTATATTTAATTAAATAACACGTCTGTTTTTTAATGTTATTTTAGAGGATAGTTCATTTGTACGACGTCTTTGAAATTGATTCAAACTCGTAAGTTGTATTTGATAATTGCCATGCTGTGAGAAATGTTGTATGATATCGGCAACGAAGACTTCTTTTCCAGTTTCTGTACTGTGCTGGAATATTGTGATGGCAACGATTTGGATTTTCTTCTCAAACAGCATAAAACAATATCCGAAAAAGAGGTACAGAAAACCTATTGTTCAGAGTCGAAAATATCTTCTAATGAAAAGTAACTGTACATAGCGTCTTTTTAAAATTACTGATGAATTATGATACAATCCTTTTCATTTACAAACTTTTTTTGGGTTTTCTATTTAGGCGAGATCAATCATAATGCAGGTACAGTAAGTGCCCAACCAGTGCGATGGCGTGTGAGGTTTTAAAAGTTATGTTTACAATATCCTGTTTGATTTTTTTTGTTTAGGTTGTCAGTGCACTCAAGTATTTAAATGAGAGAGAGCATCCCATAATCCACTATGATTTAAAACCTGGTAACAAACCGCTGGATAGTGACGTTATAATATAAAGCATCGTATAATATTTTCTCTTGTGTGATGTGTAGGTAACATACTTCTTGTTGGTAATGGGTCTCTCTGTGGCGAAGTAAAAATCACAGATTTTGGTTTGAGTAAGATTATTGAAACTGATGACGACAGCATGGAGCTGACGTCACAAGGTGCTGGGACGTATTGGTATCTTCCTCCCGAATGTTTTGTTGTCAGTAAACAACCACCAAAGATTTCATCCAAGGTGGGGTAAATGTGTGCTGCCGTATGTGTGCGCTAGTCATATGTCTAATCACTAACTGCTAATTCGTTATCTGTAATTTCTGTATATAGTAATGTTAGTTTCTATCTTGCTATTATAGAGTAAGTTAAAACGATTTTTATCAAGTTACTTGCGAAAAAAATGTGATGATGTAAATATATGTTTGGTGTATGCAATGTAATTGTTTGTTTTAGGTTGATGTTTGGTCAGTCGGTGTTATTTTCTATCAAATGTTGTATGGAAAAAAGGTAACTTTAGGAGCGTTTGCTGTTCATGTAATTTCACGTATGTACTTTGGTCGATGCATATTGGAATAAGAAAACCTTAATTATGCTATAAGCCTTGAACATTGTCCATCTCTGTTGTAGCCATTTGGCCACAATATGTCTCAGACCGCTATTCTTGAGAATAACACCATTCTAAAAGCGACTGAAGTCGAGTTTCCTCCAAAACCAAGTGTAAGCAATGAGGCCAAGGTACGTTTAGACGGTATACGTACGTCGGTTAATAATTTCCACGTACATACCATTTAAAACATTTTGGATTTCAAACAATTTTAGACAGTCTTAACCTGAAGTATATTTCCGAAGATCATCTGTGTTTATTCCAAATAGAATTTCGTTCGTCGATGTTTGGAATACAACAAGGATTATCGAGCAGATGTATTTGCAATAGCAGAGGATCTCTACTTGAAGCCTGGGGCAGGGAAGAAATCTTCCGCATCCACGTGACATGTGGTGAGCAGTTGTTTGCGTGTTTGTGCTGTAGTGCGTGTACGTGCAGTGAAGGCAATTGAATGGATAATACTTAACACAGACTAAACTCTCCGCTCGTGAAGACTCTATTGTTATGTTAAGGTATGGTTATGTTGTCTAGTCAGGCAACGTGACATGGGACACGCGTGTTCTCCTCAGGGTTTGCGACGCCATTTGGAGCGAGTAATCGCGCATCAAAAACTTTTTTCACACTAATCCTGTCCAAATGCCAATCATGCAACTAAGCAATGAGAAATATGGATCTTGGTTTGTGTAATTTGGCCTGAAGAAAGTGCGGTACGAACGATTGTGGGCTATAAGTACGAGAGTGCAATACACATGAGGCATGTCTTTGAAAAGAACAACAATATGGCATAACCCAGGAAAATAATCTTTTGTTTTTGCTACTGTATATTCGCCCGCACCTTCAAGTTTTCAAGATGGCGTTTCTGTGTATTAACTTGTTGGCGATGATCCACCATGGTCTTATGTTCGATCTACTGTCGCAAAATAGCTTCTTTCAAACAAGGCAAAACAATGCCGCACATAGAAATTTTTTTAAAGACGTGATGCAAAAACACATTTGTGGATGTACCAACATGCAACCACCCACGCTCGAGACCAATTGCTCTATACTACTATAGTAGCTGTATACTGGAGCGAAGATGAGCTAACACGCTAGAAACATGGAGATAATCTTTGGCTTTTGTGCCCGGTATCGTAATGTAGCACGCTTGGAACTAAGGCCCCGTTTACACGGTACACGGTCACGGCATCGGTCTTAGTCACTTTGGGCTTATATTTGTTTTAACAACTTTTTCTAGGTTTACTTGTCATTAAGTTTTGCAACGTTGCCATAAATTTATGAGCTATGCTGGCCTCGAAGCTGCTTAATTTGATGTCGTGACCTTGCGAATCCGGTACCGTGTAAACGGGGGCTAAAGTGTTTGATCAATGTTTTATGAAATTCATGAATAAGGTGATCATGCATTCGTTTGTAAATTAAAGTGTTGGGGATGGTACGTTAAACGATTGATGATAACATCTTTTATCTGGAAAGATGTAATTTACTGGCATGTGTCAGTTGCATGAATTCTAGCTGACTGTACAACCATATTAGGATATTTTAGCCCTGCTACAATCACACAAGATGTAGGCCAATTGACGAACTCAAGTATTTCACGGGTGTGATTTGATATTTCATATGGATGTCATTTATAGCATTTTACAACGTAAACGAAGCATATTCACTTATGTTGTTTCAAAACAAATGCACCCTAACACGATACCTACACAAATGTTTTTCCACTGCATGAAAGTTCATTAGTTAATGCATCGCTTTTGCATATGTAATTATGAAAAGGTTATTCATATTTTGCATTATTTATGTTGCCTGGCCCAACTCCGTATACTTTGATACGTTTATTTACTTTGTATTGTTAAGGCGAGTTGTAGTTCTATGAATTTGATGGCATGCCTGCCTGATTATAGCCCCAGTCTAGTTAAGCCATAGTTCAGCCTTGCTGCAATTGTTGAATCCAAGCGAAACAGTTGTTGAGTGGAGACAAAGAAACAGAACATATTGTTATTAAGCATGAAAAACAGGTGGGCACGCTCTAGCCAATCACAGACGAGCTGAGGTCGTATCATTTAAACCACAACCCAAAGTATTTAGTTTGCATATATTGCAAGACAATCGGAGACTATCTTGGTGTCGTTACTTTGCTGGAAAACCTCCAAAATGGTGAGTTTTCATTTCCTCAAAGATTTTATCTCGAAAACTCTTGTAAACTTTTATTCACTCTTAGATGCGTCTAGGTTATATTGAGCATATTGCACTCTTTGATTTGCAGATGTAATTCCCTACATCTCTTACGTAAAATGACTTTTGTACACTTGCTCATAAACGTTTCACTATAGTGGTAGTGCAATTTGGATTAGAACGCTGACTTCGTAAAATTATACTTGCATTCTATATGTTGAGGAAAGTGAATTACAAGCTGCCTTTCGCTCGAGACTTGATCAATAATTTACGTATTTCAGCACTTATGCTGTGTGATTTTTCTATTAAATCTTGTTTTCTCCATCAGCATGCCACGGTATGCATACTTCGCCAAAAATGTATTAGAGAGTTCGTATGGGTGACTGCATGAAATTTGAAGTTTCGCTTGATGTGTCTGTTTTAGAGAGAGTGCATCTCAGTCCATGTTGGTCAGGCCGGGGTGCAGATGGGCAATGCCTGTTGGGAGTTATACTGTCTTGAACACGGTATTCAGCCTGATGGTCAGATGCCCACTGACAAAACCATCGGTGAAGGAGATGATTCCTTTAACACGTTCTTCAGTGAAACTGGATCAGGAAAACATGTTCCTAGAGCTGTCTTTGTCGACTTAGAACCAACTGTTGTGGGTACCGTACATTTGTAACGTACATTTTTTTGTGTAAAAGTACGCTATCTTCGGAGAACTCCGAACTTTTTTTCTTTGTTTTCGTTTTGGAAACTGACAATTTCAGTGAAAACTTGGTATTGTATAATCATGTATCTGCATATTAGTGTAAGTGAAAATGTAGTTGAAAGATGAGAGTTATTTAATTTCGTAGTGGACTATCTATGAATTCATAATCTTTAGCAATTTGGCTGTCTTCTACAATATAGAGCTAAAATATTGGTTTTCTCCTGTGTAGATGAAGTACGAACGGGTACGTATCGACAATTGTTCCACCCGGAGCAGCTGATCACAGGTAAAGAAGATGCGGCAAATAATTATGCTCGTGGCCACTACACTGTTGGAAAAGAACTCATTGATCTCGTGTTGGATAGAATTCGTAAACTGGTGAGTTTCTATCACTTGACGTTCAATTATAGTAAGCTGTAGTTTGATATTGCTCATGTTGGTGAACTTAGGTGTACTAAAGCGTTCATTAATCCGAGACCAGGCTAGGCTGTACTTCGTGTCTTAGATCTAACTATATGACGTATAATGCAACAGACCGACACTGTCTTTCCGTGCGGAACGTTAGTATTTAAATATTAATTGGACGTGCAAGAGAGAGCCAGCATCTTGTTGGCAGGCCTTGCATGGCATGCTATGAATTATTACCACTGTTTAGCGCATTCTCTGCTAGGGTTCCAGATGCTATCGACCAATGGCAGTGCTCCGACGGTTAAAACTTTCTTCAATTTCCGCCTTCGCGCGTCGCGTACTTTATTTTAGTCTCTTTAAATTTTAGTATTAAAATCCCTATGAAAATTACACGTGCTTTGGAAAACCTCGGCGATGAAGAAATTTGCTAGATCGTGATCTTTATGTTGCAGGCTGATCAATGCACGGGTCTTCAAGGTTTCCTTATCTTCCATTCATTTGGGGGAGGTACTGGCTCGGGATTCTCTTCCTTCTTCCTTACTTATGGAACGTCTTTCCGTGGACTATGGTAAGAAGTCCAAGCTTGAGTTCTCTATTTACCCCGCTCCCCAGATCTCTACTGCAGTCGTTGAACCCTACAACTCCATCCTGACCACCCACACTACTCTGGAGCACTCGGATTGCTGTTTCATGGTGGACAACGAAGCTATCTACGATATTTGTCGCAGAAACCTTAGCATCGAAAGACCAACGTACAACAACTTAAACCGTTTGATCGGCCAGATTGTGTC